>UELX01003356.1:0-23988 GCA_900480035.1 Eupelmus urozonus | reverse complement strand
TGATCTGTAATATGTATATAGAAAGTACAAAAAATTTATATTAATAAAAGCTATGATATACTATTTTAAACAGTAATGAATGTTTTATTTTTTTCAGTCATTTCAACTCAGGCTGGCCCCCTTAAAGATTTCAAAATAGTCATTTAAGGAGAAGCAAAATTTTAATTTAGTTTCGAAGTTTTGTAAAATTTAGCAGGTTGTACTTTAATTTTAGAATAAATACTAACAACCTTTAGTATATTTTCATCGTTAGATGCGTAATTTACCATTGCATCAAACTCGCTTTTTATGAATGAGAAAATCTCGGAAGTCTGCAGATGTATTCTTTGGATCATAGATAACGTTTCCGAAAAAAGTTTTGAGAATATTTGATTGTTTTACAAAAGCATATTTATATAGATATTTGAAAAAGCAACTAAATTAATCCGGATAACGTTAACTACAAAAAACTTTAATCATGATCATTCTTTCTATATAAAACTGCAAATACATCCAAAAGTTCATTCAAAACTACTTTTACACATACATTCATGAACAGTCATACTCAGTATACGCGTAACACTCTCTCACAATATGCCAGCGGCAAAAGGCCATCGACAAAGTCCGACCGCACTCGCGTGCCGCGCCATTGAAATTTGCATTAATCGCCTTCTCTGCATATATACGCGCCGCATCCGCGTGGCAAAGCGCACGGACCTATACTTACACAGAAATCGCGAGTGGGTCGAATGTAGGCCGTAGGCGCGCGAGGAAAGTAAGATTCGAGGAAGGGAACAGGTGGAACGACGAAGAAGCGCTGCTGCGATTATTCAAAGTCACGAAATTCTCACTAGTTCTCGGGCTCTGGATCACCGAGCTCGTGTGTTTGCCGGCTAATTGGCGCGGATAAATAACTGACTTTCTTGACTTGGGGGGAAACTTGTAGCGCGTTGACGGCTGAGAGTGGCCATTGTGATGGTCAATTGCGAGGCCAATTGTTGAGCTTGTACCAAGGTGGTTATTTCTTAGAGTTAAATCGAGTTTAATTGGAAGGCGTAGTTTTATTGTGCGATTTCTCGTGTGGTACTTCAATGGGCCAAAGCATAAATGATTAATGTAATATATTGTTGTTTTATTAGTGTATACCTTTATACTCCAAATGTTTCTATACAGTATCTTATTCAAAGATATACTACACAATAATGTTTATTGTGAATAATTGAAAAAGTAATGTATCGTTGAAAAATTGCATCATTTAAGAATATCTGTCTTTTAATTGAACGAAGAACTTTATCGTTACAGCAGATTACTAAAAATATCGATTAAAACGTAAACATTTCGGAACTCATATTTTTATCACCGCGATGAATCACTTTATGCATTTATTAAAAGTTAAAAAATGCGGTCAAATGCAGGAAGTACGTACAAATTAATTTTAAGGTTTCACTCATAAATAAACGATGTTGATTGTCCTAAATAATGGTTTTGTGTAAATTTGACATTGTTCTTTTAGCAGACGTTTATTCAATATGGTACTAGTTCAAATATAATGAATTGACATTTAATTAATATTTAATTGATATTTAATTTATCGTTTGAAAATAAACTATTAATGAAATAAACATTAATGTTTCATTATTCAAATTTCCATCCACATCCATTAAAAAATTTTTAAAAGGAATCCATTTTTATCTCATATCTCTAAGTAACGGACCAGAAAAAAAATCCGATCGACATTCTCTTTAGGAAGTACCGAACGCGCGAAACCGGAAAAAAGAGGAGGCCACGAGATCGGGCGACGCCGAATCGTCTTTCCTCTCTTGAAAGTACGAAAATACCGGTTTTTCGGGAGGTGCGCCAACTTTCACGGGCTCTCCTCACGTCGGATTCTGCTCCTCTTACGCCGAGGGAGCAGAAGAGAGCTGCCAAGTGCCTTTGACCTTGAACGACCCAATACACCGGCCGGCGCGTCCGACTTTCGGGGCTGGTGCGCAGCACCAGGCGAGAAAGCATGGAAAGTCGCCTACGGGCGACTCGAAGAAATTTCGCGAATTTCCGTGTAAGGAGGTACCGTTATGTGTTGCTTCATTGTTGAAGACATTTTTCGTCGGTGATTGGTGTTTGAGAGCTTGATATTGTTTATTGTTTTGGCGATTGCCCTTGAATTGGTGATCTCGGGTCTGGTCGACACTAAGACTTAATGAAAAATAGCAAATATGTCTATTCTGGTTTACGTTCTGTGTCAAAGTTTATTTCTAGATTTTATTTTACAGTACATTAGAAGATCTAAATTAATTCTAGAATAGCTTCTATTGATCAATATAGGTGTTATTTAACCTTTCAACCTTTAAATTGTAATTTTATTTTATTTATATGTTATTCGAAAACCTATAGTGCTTAGCTTTTCTTTTTAATTTAAAATAAATCAAAATCATATTTATTAAATTACAGAAATTTTAATAATTAAAAAAAATTGTTTTATTTAGTTTTAAGAAAGAATGCATTCAAAATATATGATATTTCCATTCTTAATTTTACGACATATTTAATAGAAATCATTAGCTAATAATGAATTATATAAATTCTTTGTATTTAAAGGAATAAAAATTTTCGTACTGGAAATGAAAGGATCGATTAGTTTATTATTCATTTTTATTAACAATTTTTGTATTTTAAAATTTTAGAATGTGCGACTAATAGAATTTAAATTTTATTCAGAAACAAAGTTTTATTTAAATTTTTTTAATTTAAAAACAAAATTATTTTATATATATTAAGTTTAAAATTTAACTTTATTCATAATTTCATAGTAGATAAGAAATAGGTAAGTATTCGTTGTAAATAAAGATTTATCACTCGAGCAGCTGATTAATGTTGCTTTAAATTATAAGCGTTCGATGATAACAAAAGGGGATTTTCTCAAAGAACGGGACTCCACAGCTCGAACAGCACTTCTTCGAAAACAGTTTGTAATCTTTAGTTTTTTTTTTCAGTATGATTAAAACGAGCCTGCCGATAAAAGTAAAGAGTTTTGCATGCATCTTAATTTCAGTGAAACAAATTAAGTCATGCCCGTAGCAGATGTGATCTAGTGCAATTATGAAATTTTCCGCACAAGGCACAGTCTACTGCAGGTACTTACATAAATAAGCTGCACTATCACTGCACGTTTTGCTCTCCATGTACTTGCTCCACAGGAAACTGTTCTAGTGCAGCACGTTCTGACCTCAGGACCTTTTCTTGTTCTAGACCTCGAAGATTACAGCTCGTGTACTTATCGTGTCATTATCTTATACTTCCGTCAAAGTATTTGTACTTTGTAACCGCGGAAGATGATTTTGAAAAATTACAGTGAACGACAAGATCGAAAAAATGTAGCTAGATGTGGTTTTATGATTAGTTATAAGTGCGGTGAGTAATTTTCAAAGATATATCTATATACATACTTCTAGAAAGTTTGACTTAGGAAGTGCAAATTCATAAGTTAATATTTATTTCTACTGTCAACAGTGGTTAAATAATATTTTTAAATAATTGCGTCATACAGATATAATTAATAAAAATATTGTAGACATTTAAAATGATTAAACGCAAGACAGTCCTTTGGAATATGAATCACATAATGTATAGTTATAAAATTTTAAAAATATTGATCAGTAAAAATGCTGTTTCTCTTGTTAGTTGAATTTAATTATCATCCAGGAAATAATTCATTCTTTAGGAAGATGATTTACGTTTTTATAATTTATCTTAAGAAGCCATAACTACCTTTAATATTCAAATATTTTCCAGAAATACGGAAATATTACTTGAATTTTTATTTAAAAAAGCCAATATCATATAGCGACTAAATCCCGGAAGACGACCCACACTAAAACAGCTCACACACAGAATCCGGAAAGCATAAAATTCTAAACGCTTTTCGATACTCAGACTTGATGTTTTTCAAGAAAAATCTCGATTCATATGATACCGCATTTTTATTACCAGTACTGCCAAACACACGGCGACCTAATCGCAGAGCATACACAAAAATCACGAAGCTTAATTGCTTCCACGTGGACGGCTAACCGGCACACATTCCACGAGTAGACGGCCACTTTCTTCTTTCTCCGAAAAATCCGGAGAAGCAACACGATGTTTGTCTTCCCCTTTATCTCGTTTTCGTTCCATGGCTAATTAAAGACGTATCGTCATTAGGTTATTAAATTTCACTCTCTCTGTTGAATGTTTAGGCGGAAGGATTTAAGAGGATCACGATAATTATCTGCCTTTAATGGATTTGTTTTTTCGGGGACACACTTGTGTATGGTATTCAGAATGAAATAATAACAATGGCTTATTTTAATGATTTTTTAATGCGTTGATAATTAGTTTATAGGGATCTAGTAAAAGAAATCACAATAATCAATTATTAATTTTTCTGAAGTAAACAGCTGAATAGCTAAATTTATTTCAATGAATAATGAAAAAGGATTTTTTAATAAAAATATTACGTTTTATCTCACTTTTTAAGTAAATAACAAGAACAATTGTTTTGAATCCTAACATTAAATTAATAATTTTGTTTACTTTCACTTTACAAGATTGAGATAATGAAAGAAATGCTATTAATTACTAATCAAAATTGAAGCATAACACTTTTTAATCAGTTATCTGATATTATCAGCGACTTTCAGATTTAATTAGCAAAAGTTTCTTAAAATCGCTTAGAGTTCTGTAAAAATGAGAAAATTACTCTTTACCTATTTACTGAATCGTGACACTTTTTTTGAGTAAAATCGTAGTTCGATTGTATACTTGGAATCCGATATCATAAAAGATAAAAATATTAGACACTGACAATGAGTCATTATGCTGGCTTTAACTATATAAACAATAAAAGCAAAAAACTTTTGTGGATCCTAAGATTTTATTAGTAAAGTGTTTGAACAAGGATTCTTGGTGAAGTCCTGGTTTTATAGAATCTTTAGAAGCAAATTGTATGCTTTAAATAATTTAATAATTAAATAAATTTACAAAAATAAAAATAAAGAATTTAATGAAGTTAGTAAGAAACATTTTTCTTTTATTTTTTAAAGCATATATCCAAATTTTTAATTTACATAATATAAATGTGTTTGCGAAGTAAATAAAAATAAAATTAAATAAATATTTAAAGAACTGCATTAAAAATTTCGTAAATTTTAATCGATACCTGGTTACTTTAAATTTTATCGTTGAAAATCATTCATCCTTTTTTAACTTTATTTAATATTTATCTTGACCTAACTTTTAACAGTTACTTAAATCCCATAAATATATCAAATTAGAAATTCGATAAAATAAAAATGTTAATTCTCAATTCCTTTAAATTTCTCGAAAAGTTCAAACTTCTTAAATTCGTAGAATTCAAAACAATCCCGCTCTTGCCT
Source organism: Eupelmus urozonus (assembly GCA_900480035.1). Taxonomy (NCBI): domain Eukaryota; kingdom Metazoa; phylum Arthropoda; class Insecta; order Hymenoptera; family Eupelmidae; genus Eupelmus; species Eupelmus urozonus. The sequence continues at coordinate 18,595 of UELX01003356.1, read as the reverse complement.
CCCGCGTTCAATTACAGCCAAGCGTTCCTCGAGCTTCGAAACAAAAGAATTTTCCGGCGCCCCCATAGAGCGCAAATCGAGCCCCGAGACAGCAGAGCTTTCCCGGCTCGACTTCCAACTCTTCTCTTACGTACAAAGCTGCGCTCACAGTTCAGGGGCAACGTTTGAAGTCTGAACTTCGGAAAGCGAGCGGCGAATCTAATATCGGCCAAAGGATTTCATGTGATACGCGAAGCCGTATGTAGACTGAGGCTCGCCGATAGCCGAGAGAGCAGCTGCTGACGTTCGGAGAAAAGAGAGAAAGAGAGAGAAATAGAATGAGGAGGAAAAAGATGAAAGTCCAGGGTCCGATAGTCGACGTTTTCGGCTTTTCCTCTTGCTAACAGCTCCTTTTCGCACGCGTCCTGGCTCGCCTTCGTAATCTTATACGACGGATAGGTGGAGGTTGCCGACCAGAGCTCGTAATGAGATAAGACAAGGCTGAGCAGCGCGGCTTGAGATTCTGTTTAGAAATTTTAAGAACTTGGAAAAGACTGTTCTTGTTTATTTGTTTTTCTACTGTATTTGTTGAAAGTGTGTATTATATAAGAGTCATATAATAGTTTTTTTTGTTTAATAATATTAATTTTCAAAGAAATAAGAAAGTTTTATAAAAGACTTAATAGATAATTGGCATTCTTTAGTTTATTAAGAAACGTTGAAATTTATTTGTTTTGTTATGCAACTAAAATATATTATTTGTTTGTTTTAGCTATCTGCTGTGTAAATATGCCATAAATGAGCGATTGATTTTTATTTATGCTTGACTCTTTAAGGAAGAACTTCAAAAGAAGTTTACAAAAACATATTTATGTTTATAAGGTTCTTTTAAATATTATTTATTTGAAAAAATTATTACGTGCAGATTAAGTTCAATGATTCTTACATGAAAAAAGCAAATTTTTATTAATTATTTGCGATACTCCATCATATGTCTTGTTAGTTTTTTATTGAATATTCTTTTTATTTCCAATAAGTTGATTGATGAATTTGAAACTCAAAGAAAATGAGATACGTATTGTGTGTGCAGGTAATAAGTTTAGAAAAAAAAATTTTTTTTTTGCTGCATACTTTTATTACATGAAGTAATTATTAATTATTATCATAATTCAATGTAATTTACAATTATAATCTTTTAAAGTAATATTAGCAAAAATATTTTATGAGAATTTTTTTTCTTAATTTTATGAGTAATAAGTATTATAAAAATGATTAATATCAATAGATCTGATCGAGTGTAATAAATTTTTAAATTCAATATTGTTCATACATGATAAGGCTATTACGAAGTAGAAATAAACTTTATAAAATTTTATTTTTATTTTGTATTTTTTCATCAGAAAGTAAAAATATGAATTTTTGATTTGTTCCTTTTATAAAAGAATATCTAGAATAATTATACAGAAAATGTTAATTATTATTTATTCAAAGCTCTCTGTAACAAATGTTATACGTAAATAATACACATAAGTAAAATCGGCTTAAATACTGATTTATAACAAAATCTATTATTATTTTTAAGCCTTTTTTACAAATCATTTTTACACTATACATCCCAAATTTTTCTAGTAAGTCTAATGTAGTTTAAATAAGTTCAGTTTTAATTACTTTTATTTATCTATATTGTTAAATTTTTTTAAAACTGTTAATTTCACGAAATATAAAATGTACTAAGCTTGGTTTGTCTGTACTAAATATCATATCTGTACTAAATAAATAACAATAATTTAAATAAAATATGGTTTAATAAATTATAAATATTTGTTAAATTCTTGAATTTAAGACATACATTTGTAATCATTTGTTAAATAAAATAAATAATAAAGTTCACTTTTGAACAAAAGAAAAGGATATATCTTATAATGACCGTGATTATATTCATATTTAGCTGTATAATATTTTTTATATTGATTCATTTTTTTCTAGCTTTTGTATCTTTAAATATTAAAACATTAATTTCTCAAAAACAAAAAATTTAATATATATCTTAATTTTTTTATATCAGTTTTGGTAAAGCTCATGATTCAAGTGTTTTCTGAATTAGTAAGTAAGAAATTCTTTATTAAAGTCTTTAGATTAAAATGTTTTGTATTTTCAAAGTTTAGTTTTCAAACACGTCTAAAGAGATCAACAATTATTTATGATGTTAAGAATAGAACAAAGCATAAACGATTATAAGAGGTGTAAGAAAGCAATCGTGTTATTTTTACGAGTGCCAATGCGGTACTGATGCTCTATCGCTTGGCTTATCTACAAAACGAAGACCGACGTGATCTTCGTTTCTAATCGTCGTAAGGGGGAATCACTACGAGAAAATAACATACTTCTTTTGCCTTCTACTCTGAAGAAAGCATGATTTTTGCCATGCATTATCTTCTTTATGTTTAGTGAATGGATTCTATATGTCAAATGTATAAGCAGTAACCATTGTAGAAAAAAATTAATTTCTGTTTCAGCTTTGATTTGTGATCCATTATGGCGTTTTTTTTTTTTTGGTGTTATAAAAAAACTAAAGAAATAAATTCGCAGAATTCTTATTAAATTTTATTTACGATAATTTATGTCCCCGCAATTAGATATAGTAATTGCTTTAACCAATCCAATTTTTGATTGGAGGATCATCAGATTTGATAGATGTTATTAACAGACCAATAGCGCAGATACAAATACGGTAAAATATTCTTTTAAAATGATTGCACGCAAAAAATCTATTACGTCATTCCCAATAGATTCGCTTAATTACGTCTTCAAATTTGTATACCTTGAATGGAAATGATTGCTAAAAATGTCATGCTCATCCAAATTAATAGAGAACATTAAATTGAAAAATATTTGTCATTAATAATAAGAAAATTGTATTTTGCTAAATTTGAATGGTCACGTAGTTCTAACAAAAATAAAATAAAAAGTTTCTTTTCATGAATTATCTATGATATGATAATTTGAATTTAGTGATAGATGTTTTCACTTTCATTATTTACGACTCCTATAATCCTACCATAAAAGGAAATCGCACAATAACTTTATTTCATTTAATTATACATTCTTTTGATTACCATTCATAGGCACATTCAAAAACTTATGATTTTCCGCTTGATTGATCCAGTATAGTGAGCTTCCTCGAACATATATGCCTTTTTTTATTATCCCTATAATATCTAGAATAATAATAAAAAATTAGATAGTAAGTGTTTTTAAACAAGTAGACTCAAATGTTACGAATTACTTATAAAACGATTGATATTATTAAACGTTCTGAGTCGTTTAGATTTATAGTTGACTTCCCGAAACGTTCACTTTTTCTTTAGGTCCCACACTTACAAGCGTATAAAAAATTTTACAGCAGAGCGTCGTCGTAAATTAACTGACACATGCGGAAATCATCCAGGCAATTCGATCACAAGAAACTTTCGAAGAGGATAGCAAATGCTAAAATGACTACAATCATCTATTGCTTTTTTCGTCTCGTCAAGGTTAATATGTTAATTTTATTATTAAAAATTATTATGCATTCTGAACAATTGCTGTAAAAATATTAGTTTATTAAAATTATTTGACTTACAGTACATAATAATTGTTCAGAATGCTTGTAGACGTACAGTGTGCAATCGTTCAGTAATTCATATTTGCGATTAGAAGTGGAGATTACCTAATTGAATTTAATATAATAATTAACAGTGGATCTGTTCTTGATACAATTTGCTTTTATTATATAAACCTTATTTAAGTGATGCTTATCTAAATTGAATTAATAAATCAATGGTCTCTTATAAGACGAAAATAAAAACTCTTATTACGAAAGGAATTTTCTTTGAAAGTTTTGAGTTCGGTCAATGGAGCTTTTGAAATACTCTTTGACATCACATACCTTTAGAAAAATTGTATTATGGTTCGAATATGACGAGTCATAATAATAAACAACTTTAGCATTAGAGAAAGTGAATTTTCGCTGGAATGAATATGAATAGTAATAATAATAGTAAAGCATAAAAATATATTCACGTAAAATGAACAGGTGTGAACTTTTAGATTAAAAGAAGATAATATCTTATGCATTATTTTATATAAATCAGTGCATAGATCTTTCTTCTCTTAATGCATATTCATTTTCCAAAGAAAAGTACAATTTGTTCATTAATTCTAAATTAAACGAACTTCAGAGTTTCCCACGCATAAATTGCTCGTCAGTACGACAAATGAAAAAACCAAATCCATCTAAATTATTCTAAGTACGAATTTACTATAAATGAAATTTCAAGAATGAGGAAGTCAGTATGTAGTACACCATTATTCTCTTAAAATACCTAAAATTCCAATGGAGATTTCTAGATGTAGATAGATGTAAAGGTAAAGTGCTCTATACGGAGCACAGATATCAGATCTGTTGGTGTTTGATTAAAAAGTACATATCTTACATATCGCTTTTTCAAGATCAATAAGGAAACTTTTCTCCAATGACCTGTACAAATTGAATAATTTATTAAAATTAACCGACTACATTATGCAATGCACTACATATTATTACACACTAATCAAGTACATTTTCACTACCCTTAAATAAAAAATTTTTCGGAACTCCTAAACCACAAAAAAATCTACCAAATCTAAGCAATTACCAACCTAATCAAACCAAAACAAAATTCATCAGCTACCTCAACGCCCCAGTGCACGACCGAATGCACATCCGGAAAACCTTGGAACGTGGAAGCGATTACGACGAAACCTCGTGATGCTCGCGCCTCCTCCTCCTCCTCCTCTCGCATCTCACGAGTCACGAGTTCGCTCGGCGGCACTTTCTCATAACGAGATAAGCGCTGCCGCCGCTCACTTTCACCTCTACGGGGGCGCGTGCGCGCGTATAGTCGCGTCTTCTCGCGGGCAACAGACACTGCGCGCCGGCTCTCGGCGTCCCGCAGCTGGAGAGATGATGCGCCTCTTTTTTTTCTCTCTCCTTCGTGCGTTCGTTATGCGCCCGCGGGACCTTTGTTCCTCATTGCTCCTTTCACTTTTTAGGAGGCGGCCGCGCGGGCGGACCCCCCTAACTGTTTTTGGAATCACCTGGGTGGCGGTCGTTGGTCCTTGAGGTTAACTGGATCGAGATGTTAGACGCGGTGTTTCGGTTTGCTGCGTATGCCAGGTGTCGGTTGATGCCTTTCTGGCAGGTGGAGTGGTTATTTGGTTCGCTGGTATTGTTTGTAGAGAGTACAATGTTCCAAGCGCTGTGTCAATAGTAAATTATGAGTTAATGTGAATACTTTTTGATTGAGAAGTTTTATTGTTCTTTTGGTTTTTATAAATAAAGGAGAAATTTATTAATAAAATATATATATTTTAAACTAAATTAACAAATTAATTTTAATCAATTATATTTATCATAGAGGACGGTAAGATAAAAAGTTTCTCTCGGTATTTTTAACATTATGTCAATCACTTATATTAATTAATATTGACGATTGAATTGTCAATCTGTTGTTTTATTTGAAAATTTAAGCAAAATACGTACTGTTACTTTCTTCCGTAAGTCATTAAAAAGATTGAAAAGTACAATTTTGAAGTGATTACGAAAGTGAAAGAATCTCATCTCGAGTTTCTTGACTTCTTTTCATTATCTTATGACTGTAATAACTCAACTCACGATTAGTAACCACAAATACCTTTGCTTTGTCGGCAGTTATACGTGCTTCAATCTTTTAATTTATAAGAAGCTAAATAAGAACAGTTACAGCGAAAAACTAAAAAGAAAGTAAATGAAGAAAAGATTTCAAATGCATTTTAATTACTTACTACCGCAGAATGTATCGCGATTCTAGATGCTCTAGAGATTGCCCTTGAAAATCTTGAAGCTCATAATTGTATTCTCTCGGACTCCCTTGGTGTAATGGAAAGCGTTCATAACATCAGCTTTGATATCAAGACTAATCCTCTTATTTACAAAATAAAATTACGTACTAGAATAAATAAATTCTCTGTTTAATTTCTAATAATTATTATGCATAAAGATATGAAACAAAAACTTTATTAAGTTCAAATATTTATATCGTATTGAACGGGCCTTAAATTTTTTCAACTGTATTTATATACTTGAATAACTTTTATTGAGCCTAGCCATTCTAGACTAATGAGATTCTTGAAAAGAGACTGACATCTGATAAGTCTAAACTTTTTTACCTTTTTGCATTCATCAGTCATCCCTATTCTTATATCCTCTTTTTATTCTCTCAATAGCACAGCATTTTAACTGATAACTTTTAATTACTCTATCGTTTTTTTTTTTCAATCATAAATCACCAAAAAGAACAAATTAGATTGTGTTTCGCAACCAGCCAAAGGCGGTCCTTTCGTACAATTGGACAGTATCAAATGATACTTACTAAATTGAGATGAAGTCGTTCATAGTAAAGTCCACGTAATTATGTCTATCTTTTGTTATAAAAGTGATAAGTAGATCTAAGAACCCAAGAACGGATAATCTCTATTATCGAAAATGATAGACGATAAAATTTGATCTCAGAATTTTCTAGTACGATTAAGAGTTGCTAGGTAACGAAATCATGTTATATTATGTTTGATCATATTAACGATTATAAAAGGAAACTTATAAGTACTTTGCAATATAAAAAATTGATGTAGTAATCATAGAATTGAGTTTAGAGAAGTATTTAGTATCATTTATTTGAAAAGAAAAAAAATAATCTAACATTTTTTGTTCATCTGTTTTTATGAAAAAACTTTACAAATGGTCAGTTTTCATTTCATAATTAAATATGCATTAAATATTGTCTATCAATCTTATATATTTGTAAAGATAACTAAGATTTTTCTCAGAATTCGAACTGCATTGAGTAAATATCATATTAAAAGAAAAATAATTTATCATTTACCGTCAACCAATCTTTAAATAAATTGATAATTAAAAATAATAGTTCCATTCATCAAAACACTTGTTATTTTCTTTATTTTAATTATAAAGGATAATCATCAATATCATTCGATTAAGATAATTCTACGTCCTCAAACGATGTAAATAATAATTTACATTCAATGAGTCAATAATTATCTTTGTTATTACTCTATTTATATAACGAAACATTTTAACCAGAATAAACCAGCAGAAAATGTTGACAAAAAAAAAAAAAAAAATTAAATATTTATTTATATTTTTCAATATTTTACGTGTATGTAAAAAGTTCTCACTTCCATACCACGTTGTACAACAAAAGTTCTATAAAACAAAAAATTTCATGACTTTATAATTCTAAGTTATTAATTAAGTAAAGTAGGCTTGAACCCGAGACAACAATAGCTTTTATACTTATTTAATTACTCTACTTCAAGCTCAAGTAATGATTAATTGGTACAACCTAACTAATACCCGCAAGCCTCTGAATCCAAACGATTTATTGCCATTATTCTCACATACCGTCCAAGACAATGCCGCTTAACCTCCATCTCAAAAGCACAATTTCCTCAGGCACAGAAACGACCGTCGCATAAATAATAATAATTTCCCAGCTTGAAATACCTGCGCCTCGAAGAAAGTCTTTCCCAAATATTTTTCCCATCCCATTCCGCGCCCACATACCCGGCTTTTCTCCTTTCTATTTATCCTGGCGCGTAAATAATAAAAAAGGCCGCGCAGTTGACCGTCGACGGGGCAACGAAAACGAGAAGAGCAGAGAAAGTGCAAATAGACACACACAGGTGAGCGGGCGCAATCGTGATGCGAGAGCCAGCTCGCAGCGGTCAAAAATCACGGTGCTAATTTCGAAACGCTCCAGGGAGCGCCAACGGCCGCTCCAAATCCCCGCACGATGGCTCTGTGTACGCTCGGTGTAACAAGTATTTGTACACACTTGGGCGAGATGGGATCGCGTAGGTGTGGGAAGTTTTCGAGTGATTACGTGCTCAAGTTTTTCTGCTTTGCGTGATCGGAATTTTTTAGGACGAATTAGCTCTTGCTGAGAGTTGATGATCTTTTTTCATGTCGGAGGGAGATTTATGATACAAATGAAAGGTGTAGTTAACGGACAAGGGGTCGAGATGCTTCTTGAGACCACGAAAGTATTTAGAAAGCTCGGTACTGCAAATAATAGGGAAAAATTGAAATGTTTATGGTATTAATATTATTCAAAAATAAAAAATATTACTTTTTTAGAAAATGTTTTGCAAAACTAATGTTTTTGTTTTACTAAAAAAATTATTCATTTGTTAATTTTAAAATTTATCTTCAATTGTAAAAATACATTTTTCCGTGATTTAATAAAAATATTTACTTTACTCTAACATAAAAATCGCGATTTTCACACGATTTTTTAAATCTTGTAGTATATAGTTCAATATTCGTCTTTAAGTTGATTTTTACCTCGATCGTATTTTTTTATGTGCTATTAAACTAAATGTACTATTTAATAGAAACGAGTTAAAAATTGTTGTGAACTTTAATCATTAAAATTAAAATTATTTAATTTTTTAAATACAATTTTATTTAGAACCAGTTCAGATAATTTTTTTAATAAAGTTGCGATAAATTATAAAATTTGATTTTTCATATTATTTTAAATGATTTTAATAAATTCATAAGAAAGAAATAATTAAAGAATATTCATGTATTAGATATTTGGGCTTTTAAAGTACAGAACATGTTTATAACAAGTTCTGAATATCGAAAAACATCTTTATCCAATTCATAATTTATTGATCAAGTAAAAAAAGTAGCAATATTTAATCATTGATTAAAATAAAAAAAAAACCGCTGCTATTGACAGTTAGTTTCCTCAAAATTAATTTATAGCACTCATATATATGATATACAGATTACTTTTTACAAAATTTTCATTAATATTTATAACACAATTTTAAAAAGTAGTATTCGTAATTCGTTTACTAAACAAGTATTTAAGTATGAGTATTTGTCTCGTACTCGTTCGCACACATCCATATACTCACATACGTTCATACCGATATTTTTTAAAAACAGGTGATTCGAACTCCTGGTTTTTATACGTATTTAATCCTTTGTTACATTCAAATAAGAGCAATAGACAAAATTTGAAATAGATAAAAGTTTTTTATTTTTTATTAAATAGATAAAACTTTATTATGTTTTTTTTATTTTTTTATTACTTATAAATAACATTATAAAAATAAATATATCCAATATAATACATGTGTGACACTAGAAGGTGTAGACATTTTAATTTCTAGATTATTCTCTTATTCTTCTCTTAGAATATTATTACTTCTTTCCATTAGGACAGACGCAAATTTTGTTAGGATAACACTCGCACGTACCACAAGCGTTATCGCAGGCATCTAGAATAAAAAGTTTAAATATTACCGATTAAGTACGAAAGAGAATTTTTTTCGTTAAATTTTCCTGATAATGTAGTGGTAACATAATAATATTTTTTTTTACAAATGTTACATTTTAGAAAATCGAATGCAAAGATAAAATATATCTTTATATACTATTTGGTATTGTTTCACTTTGTTATAAAGCTTTCAAAATGAGAATCATAAAGTTTTTCTCTAAGAAAATCACAGGAAAATTTCCTATTTATGTTTTCAATAGTACTTGGGTAAATAAATATTTTTTCAAAGATTATAAAATGCTACGTTTATTATAAAAATAAATATTATATACATACAATAATAATTTTAAATACTTTACTTACCAGCGTAAGCTGTTCCAGTCATTGTGCAGACAATGAAAGCTACGATGAGCAAAAGGTATGCAAGAGTTCGGCTCATGTTTTGATTGAGGTGTCGACTTGACTTGCTGAGCTTAGTAACACTAATTGTAAGTTTCTTTCGATTATTCAGGGATGACCTGCTTATATACGTCTCCAATTTGCAATTTAAATTTAGAAGAAGACTTTGAAGCAGATAATTAATAAATGCCTTCTTTTATTAATTAAAAAATTAGACGTTTAAACAGCTATCTAATCTTTGTTTAAATTATAAGTATTGCTAATAAGAAAAAGGTGATTCCTTCAGAATCAGGTTTTTTATAGCTTAATAATGCTTGTATCTACTGATAACATTAACTTCTTCGAAAATAGTTTTTAAATCTGTATTTGTTTTTTATCAATGTACCTGCAGCTAGTCATTAGTATAAAAATAAACAGTTTTTATAGTACTTCGTGACAAAAATTCGCACTTATTGCACGTTTTCGGAGGCAAAAGTAGTACTTAGAATACGTCACTGCAGTTAACGTCACATTGAGCCAAAAAATACCAACGTAAAATACCAAAGTGATTGTTACAGTGAATGTTGCTTTCTTATGGTGAATTCAATTAAATAAAAATATACAAAATATTTTGAATGATAAAGAATTTATTGAAAACGCTTTTTAAAATAATATTAAGTTTATAAAATAATATATATTATAAAATATGATAATAATATAAAAAATTACATTTTTAAAATTTTTAAATTTTTTATTAGGAAAAACGCTTATTGGAAATAATAGATTAAGAAATGTGCCCTACGATCTCTTATGGGGGTCTGTTTATTGCTTTATAGTAAATTATTATGTATTTCTAAAATATTAAATATTTTAACAAATTTATTAAAAATTAGTAATTATTGATTAAAATTTTATATTTATATTGTTTATGATAGGAAGGTAAAAATATAATAAACAAAATATTGTAACCAGTAACAAATTTATTTCATGTCAATAAAATTCATATTAAAATATTTTAATTTTTATGTTACTACTTCTTTCTGTCTGAGCAGACGCAATCAGCGTTGGGATAATATTCGCATGTGCTACAAGCATTATTGCAGGCATCTGAAAAAATATATTTTTTTTTTAAATATTCTATTTAAAAAAAGAATAATAGTGATAATTATCTTCTGTAACTTGCAATTTATGATTATTATATAGTATTTAAATAAATAAAATTTCTGTAATTGGAATTTTTCCTTATAAGGTATAAGGATTATAAGGTAAGACAATTTTGGAAGTATGAGTCAGTCGGCAGTTATGTTTAAATCAGTTAAAAAGGTAGTTCGGTAAGATTTTAGACAAAGCACTATTATCGAATTTAGACATATATTTTAAAGGACCACAATATTATATGGTAAACTGATAAAAAAGAAAAAACGTTTCTTTTGTTTTATCTACAACCAATAAATTATAAATTAAACAGCATTTAAAAATTTGTATTATTGAAGTAGCATAAGTTTCATTAAAATATTATATTATTTTTTCTTATTATATAAAAAAATGTTTTTTTTTCCTACATCATTAGTCTATTTAAAGCACTTATAGTTAATTACTTTAGCAAAGGACCAGAGAATTTGCTAACCTTGAGTTTCATAAAAAACGAAAATTTGATGTAATTAATAAACTTATTAGGGAGGTCAATATTCTCATTTGAAATAATTTGTTTTTAGCCAAATCTTCATGGTTAAGGTCACATAAAAAGCTAATCAAAATGACTAATTAATTTTTTTTCGCTTCCCAATCGAATTTGTCATTACTTTTTAAAATGATGTCAATTTAGACTAATAATATGTTTAGGGTAATGGATTTTTTGACGAGTAGATACTTCCATAAATACCTATGTTAATTATGTCAAAGTAATTTATTTGAGCAGAGTATTAAGATGAGAATTTTACAAAAAAATCTATAGAGATTTCAGATTAATGATGACGAAGACAAAATTATTATAAGAAAAAATTAACTCTTCAAATAATATTTATGTTTCAATAAAATTTACAGCTTTTTGTGCATATGATTTTTTATATTTAACTACAATTTCATATTTTATAAAAAAATTTTTATAACCTTTCATGTTCGTCGAATAACGGGTTACTCTTGAATCTTCCCACAGTTAATGACATAATATAAGTACTTGAAACCTCAACGAATTAACTCATAAAAAAAAGTACAATTACACTTAATATAAAACTATAGTTAATGTTCCAATATGATTCGAAAAACTCCTTAATAATAACGATTGGAAAACTAGCGTGATTTCGAAATAATTTTTATAAATTTCGATATTTTATTAAATACAAGATGATTCATATTGATCATTATCAAGAATTCTTGCAACAATTTTCTTACATAATCAAGATATCAAATAAAATCTAAACTAAAAGAATGAACGTTACGTCAAATCAATATACTATTTGATTTACATACAAGTGCTTTAGAGCTCAAAACACTTTTAACGTAATCCGTTAACATTAGGAAACACACTTAACTTATTATTTAAGCAAAAAAAAATAAGCTCTCACAGTTCTACATACAATCAGCTTGTAAATCGGGTTTAGGAAATTTGCTTTCTTCGAACGATAGTATCGCCTGACAACAGTGCTGCACAATATTTTGCAAAGCATTCATAACTTCCTTGTCTCTTACCGCGAGCTTCATGTTAACACATGCACACACACACATACTTCGCAGTGTAATTGTTCCAACGGACACAGGAGGCGTAAACTTTCAGTCTACCCGAGCGTGTAATTTACTTTCCGAATTCGTTGGGTAACGCGCCGCGTAAACGTACATGACCCGGCTACTCGGTCATTAGTGCAAATACGTGCGTACCGCGAGCTTTAACACCTGGATGGTAGCCCCGGTGCGGATTAAGATGCGGAGCGCGCTAGTTGAAAAAAAATGGCCGATGATTAGCGCACGTGTTGCGCATATTCGGTGATTATGTAAGTCGTAAGTCGTAGCCGAAATTTTCGAACTCTCGTGTGAAGAAACGGATATTAACGGCAATGATCGATGATTACGCGCGCACTTAGAAATGGGTTACTCGGTAGTGTAATGTTGACCTAATGCTGGACAGGAGTTAGTGAAAGATTACAGTAAACTGTATTGCTAAATGTTCAGTGTCTAAGTGAAAAAGCTCTTTTTAAGCATTGTAATAATAGAGATGCTAAGCTTCAAAGCAAGTTTATTTTAGTGTTCAATTGCCGACTTGAAAATGTTGCTAATTTGCGTTTTCTTTTTACTTATACAATTATCTATTGAATTCAAAGGAAGAACCAAAATCAATTAAATAAGTGAAAAAAATAATATTGTCTTAACATGCACGGCTTATTCTACTTAGCGTTAAAACATGCACGCCCTCATTATTAGATGTTATAATACATATATTTAGTAATTAAATCTTTTAATAACTAAACTAAAAAATCTTTTAAATTTCGATGGCATGAGATAAAATGAAATCTAGAGCGAAATAAACGGTTCATCAATATTTAGAAAACAGTTTTGACGCAATATTGTTACAGTATCAGCTTTGCTGCAGGAGTATCTTCGTGAACTATGTCTTAATACTGATGAGCCTAAGTGTAATGATTTAAATATGCAAGTAACATAAAAAAACAAAGCGGTAGTAAATATAATCACCTGTGATCTTTATGACTCCTTATGATAATGATCGTACTTTAACTATTTATTTCAAAAGGTTTCAAACTTGAGCAATGTTAAGTCATTAAAAATTGTAATTTTGATAAAATTAAAGTATTGTATATAGTACATATATATAAAATATATACTATAAAAAAACAAAAACAATTTCTATTACTTTATTAATTTTATATTACTTTGAATTAATTAATTTTATTTAAAATCTTTTCATGGATTTTTTTCTTGAAACGTCTTAGTGAAGAAAATAGCCTTATTTCATTAAAAATAAAACAAAAAAATCAAAAGAATTGAGAGAAGAAATGAATGTTTTCATTTAATTAATAATTTAATATCAATTATAAGGTTAATGTGTTCATATTGTCATAAAATAAATAATATACTATAACCTAGGGAGCAAAAGTAAAGAATGTCGCAGATTTTTTTCTTTTTCTTATAAAACTGTTGTTACTTTTATTTATACCACTAGCTAATTATTATTATTTGAAAAACTTAAAATAAATTGTAAATAAAATTAATAAGATTTATATTAATAAGAAAAGTTTTTAGTTGTTCAAAATAATAATCCAGTTTCTATCATCAAACGGTAATTATAACACTTTTGTTGGAAACCAATTGGAATTGGATGTACCAGATTATCTACAGTCACGTGTCTAAATATACGTCAGAGCTTGTAATCAATTCTTTTTAAAATCTCATTAAAAGACATTAAGCTCATAACTTGTATTATTGCCGGTAATATTAAATAATATCTCACATCCTGAATTCACTTTCGTTTCTTTTTAAATCTGAATTACTGGAATCTCAATTGCGGGAGAAAAAGTGTTTAAATGTATTCTTAGTAATCTAAATTAAAAAGTGAAAACTATGCCATTATAACTCAGATTTAAAACATTCCTTAAAGTTAATGTCGTTTTCACCCCAAAAATGTGTAGAGTAAATTACGTCTGAATTAAAATTAACGTTCTATTTTAAAATCGTATTTACGTTTTATTATGTATAAAATAAATCTAAATGCATTCAAGTGAGTATAAAAAGAATAAAAGTTTGTACTTCCATCATAAGTAATGGTAATTATGAAAATTACTTTTCCTCAAACTATCATATTTATAAAATTTATTTACGATGAAGTACATATAGAAAAGTTCAATTTTGAAGTATCGACTATAGAAACTTTTTAAGCTTTGCTACAAAAATGTCAGAGAAAAGTGTACAGCAGATACAAAAATGAAAAATTCAGACGACAAAGTCCGGAGTCTGTTATTATCAATAAACTAAAATCCCTCGAAAGCCCCGGCGACTTTTCCCCGTCGGAAAAGAGAGCCCAGCTCGATCCTCTAACTGAATAAGGCGTTTATCGAAAATCGCGTCATGTACACTTTGATAAATTTGTCAACCCCTTAAATCAGTCTGCGAGCGAGGCGATAAATAACGCCGCGCGAAGAATCAATTTCCAGGGGGGAGAAGAAGTCGCCTTCGTGAATGGAATACCAGTGCCGGGCGAGCTGCGCGTGCGACGATTCTAACGGGAAGAGTATAAGCTTGCCATCGAGCTTCTTTCGACTGGCGATCGTGCAGCTGTACACGTATGTTTGGATGGTAGTGTAAGAAGGAGTTGGAAAAGTGGGGTGATAGATTCGTTGACTGTGTGCTATGATACAGTGTGAGAGCTAGGAATTGAGTAATATAATATATAAATAAAAATTGTAAAATCAATATGCTTTGTGAATTTACAATAGTTATTATTGTTCTATGTGAATCGGAAAATTTATAAAATAATTGCAAAAGTTTATTTATATTACAAATGCTAGGTTTACATTTGGCAGATAGATGCCTTGTATTTATACTGAATAATTTGAGAAAATAAATTGAGACAAGAACTATCTATTGAATATTATGTAAAATTTATGAGAAGAATCATTGATTTACACCAAGGATCTAACTTAACAATTTCATGTAGATAAGGCTGTAAAATCATAAATGTTCACGTATAGATAATCTGGCAAATCAAACATTGCTCGCATCCTACACTTTACTTGAAAGTAATGCATGCATGTTATTCTTGGTTATAATCTTGTCTTATGTAAAGTATCTTTGTTCTATGCGATAGCGGTAGAACAAAGAAGCTAAAGAACATTCGATATTGATTATCGCATCTTTTCTCACGAGAAATTTGACTCCGATGTATTTTGGAATTTAACAATGCAAACAATTATTTCAAAGACCTTTACAATTTGTTTCTATCGAAAAAAAGTTTTAATAAAATAAACTACTCTACTTTTTGTTTCTGGCGAAATACTCACGGTTCGCTCTAACAATGAACCAGAAACAAGAGCAGCGAAAAGAACGGACTTTTTTTCTCTAAAACATTAAGACACTTTTCAAAGTTAAAATTTCGCAACCACAAAATCGGCCAATAAACTCTCTCATAGCAAACCCTTTAACCGCTTTACCAGAGAGCTCTAGAAAAGCGCTCTGCTCCATCTCTCTCGCTCGCTCTCTCCTTGAGACGTGCCACCGGTTGCATAAGAGCCAGCTAAAGAAGCCCAGACAAATTACCGTTTACGTGCCTAGGCGCAGCGCAGTTTTGTCAAGAATTTTAACACTCGCCGTTTCCCACACCAAGGCCGCCTCTGGTAACACGCCGATGTGTAATTTTATTTTTTTTCCATCTCCTCACTGCTCTCCATCGCATCTCACGATTCGCTCTTTTTTCTCTCTCTCCATCCGTAATAAACTGTATCGCCATGCCGCAATACGGCGATAAGTTGGAAGTAGAAAGGAGGATGTCGAGGGGGAGTCTGGATCTGCGGTGGCACGTGATTGATGGAATTTAAGACAATACAGCTCGAACGGTTGCGATATAAGCTGCTTATTTTACGTTTGTATTGGAGACGGCTTTTTTCGAGATGATTTTCATGGGAAAGTCGCGCGGTGTAATGATATGTGTAAGGTAAATTGAGTAATTTCGCGCTGGAACTTATAAAATATGGAAAAGCACAATGGGTAATCTGGCGATTTACTGCACTTTGCGCGCCAAGTGTCGGCGGCGACGTAAGTTTTGGGATTTAAAATGTTACCTGTAAATCAGTAGCGTGTAATTTCAGAACGGACGGCTTTTTGTATTTAATACTTAATGCGGAGTGAAGCAAAATTATAGAGAGAGAGTAGTTTGAAATGATAGGAAATCGACTAAATGAGATACAAAACTAGCGGCAATTGCAAAGTGCGAAGTTGAATAACGCCTTATTACATCTTACTTGAAATGCGGCGAAATAATTTTGGGTTGTGGACTAATTGTTTGCGGGAATTAAAAAATTTGAGAGATAAAACTTCAGTAATGTGTTTAGTAAAAACACCATGGAATTTATTACATAACTATAGGCGTTATTGTTATACCCTTGTATAACGCAGACTTAATTATTACTCTCCGGATTCGATTTATATGACAGGTAACGTGAGTTATGGACAGGTAGTGTTTTGATCTAATTTCACAAGGGTTTTGTAGTTTTAGAAATCGCAAATAATTGGATTTTTTTGTTATTACTCCAGACAGAACTATATTGATTAGTAACCCTCAGTTTTTAAATCAATACAAATCGATTTCAGATATACATCGATGATGTAGGTTACCAATTAGCAATGTTTCTGCATCTTTCGAAACAATATATCATATTATTAAATTCAATATGCTTAGTCATCAAAATTTATTTTTAATCAATTTTAACTTTTGAACATTAAAGCAAGTATTTATTTTGTAAAATAATCGACTTAATTTTAAATACTTAAGTGATATGTAAAAAAATGTTTGGTGAATTGGAATGTAAAATAATTTGAGTTACTCTGAACGCTATGCCAAGCATAAGGAAGATTTTTCGCAATCCGTAGTATCTCGCGCGTATGCCCATAAAACTCGGAAGCCTCGCGTCTACCATTCATCGAATAGCTGGAGCGTCTCACGTCAAACCGGACAGCCAGAACGTTTAAATCATTGAAATTTTACGATTTGAAGTATTTATTGTGAAATCAATCCTAGCGTGATACTGACAACCTTCTTTTTGATTTTTTACAAATACATTTTAACTTCTTATTTATATGAAAAAATTTTTTTGAAGTTTTAAATATTTTTTTTTTAGATTAATGTAAAAGTTAGATTTAACATAATAGTAGTTTTTATTCTTTTATGAAAAAATAATGTGTACTACATTGTTGTATTTGTTTTGTTTTGTTGATAAACCAAACTTCAAACGATCTAATCACTAACTATATTGTGTATAATTTAATTTAAAAATATCAAATAGAACTGTAAGAAACTATAAAGTTTATCATTATATTTTTACATAAAAATTGTAAGGGAATAAAACTATCTAAAAAGTTTTTAGTCATATGCATACAATTTTTGCATCTATATTTTAGTTTCCAACCCGTATAAAAAAAAAATATAAACTACGTTACAACCAGCATCGTAAAATTTTCATCTCCTAAAATCCAAGAACACAGCAAGTATCATTCCTATAAAAAAACCCAAACCACATCTTCTAATTTTCATAATCCACTAAACACCAAACACTAATTCCCACCCACCACCAACGCCAACCTCTTTCGCAACCTTCGCAACCACATTTCATCAAGCAACCATCTCCCACACTCCCTACACACGCCATATCGCCTATAAGCGGCATCGCATCTCCCAGCGCATACATACATCCAGAGAGCTACGCATCGGCGCAAGGCGCGCATCGAAGTATCGTCCGCGCTGGGACCATACGGAGCGTGAAATCGGATTCGTCGATGTGTTATGTATGGGCGCGAGAGCGAGTGTAGATCGATGCCCGGCGGCGGCGGCGCGCGCGCCAAAGCCCATCGATGGATGCGCGCGGCGCTCTCGCGTGGGTGGCTCCCTCGGATCGCGTTGCCGCGTGTGATTTATGCGCTTGATCTTGAGGATCGACAGTGTCAAGGATTCTGGGGGCATTGAGAGCTGGGTTTCGTTGGTGGGCGAGATTTTAGTAAGGAGATGAGTGTGGATTGATCGTTTGGGAGGGAACGATTAGGCAGTTTTATGGTTTGTGGGGGGAGTAATTATGGTTGAGTAGGTGAGGATGTGGATGAGGATAGGTTGTTGGGATGTGATGAATGGAGGAGAAGAGAGTTTGGTGATTGGC
>UELX01003355.1:0-23988 GCA_900480035.1 Eupelmus urozonus | reverse complement strand
ACAACCTTGTTTCGAGCCTGTGCCTAAGTTAAATATCTATTAACTAGTTAGGAAATAGAATCAGATTCTACCAGGGGCTCTTAACATTTATTTCTGTTACAGAATTGTCTGTTAAATCAATTGATTAAATGAGTAAAGATATTTTAAAAAAAATGGGTGTGACTGTAGACTCTTAATTAAAAAACACTTTTTTAAAAGTCATTGTAAATTGACAGATGTTTAAAATAATGTTTCGTTAAAAATAATAAACATTTTTCTGTAATAAGTTTTGAACATATTTTGTCCATTAATATGTCTTTAAAGTATCAAATTTGTACCCATTTATTTATGAAAATTGCTATATATAATAAGGAAACTTGTAGAAAGTTACTTCTGGCAGTCTTAGTCAGATCCTAAAAATAAAGTAATTTTTTCAAAATTTTTTGCTAAAATTTCTCAATTACTCTCTCGGTGCAAAAAACATCAATCATAGAATTTATGACTAACACGTCAAATATTTTATATTGTCAGAACACCGCATAAACCAAAACAAATTTCTTGATTGAATTCATTCGTTCAATTCAGGAAAAGTATGTTCGCAGTACTTCTAGTTTCAGCGGCAAAATATTTGCCACTCCTGCAAGCCCCGATCGATACTCTTACCAATGCTTTTACCGTCCTTCGGCGATTTTCCAAATCGCTGAAATACTTTTCAGTCGCGATTTTTTCCAACCCAGTTTAACCCAACAATTCCCCGTACGCGCGCTTTCCTTCATAATTTATATTTTTTGCAACTTAAAATTATAACGGCAACGCCAGTCTCACAAGCGTAAATTATTTCCAAAAGATTCCCAGAGATTCTCCCTGAACTTCTTTTAAAACTCCATTAACAATACAGCACTTTGCCCAAGATTTATGCTTAACCCGTCAAGTGAAAGCGGCCAGAAAAAAAATGCGTAAAACCCGGCCTCGCAAGAAAAATTATCAGTTAGCGCACGCGCGCGACTTCCAACTGGCATTTAAGTAATTGCCCGGGAAAAAAAAAATAAAGATCGCTCGCTCTAAAACCCAGAGCCGCACAAAGTATCGCATTGTACCCTCTACAGAGCCATCTCCCCACGTTTCCCACTATATATTTAATCATCCTCGCTCTCAGCTCGCTTCAACGTCGCCGAAAATTGAAAGGGACACCTAAGCAGCCGGGCAAACACGAGGACGGTGGAATACTGCCCGGCTATCCGCTTAATTAGCCTCTCTCCGGGCAATAATCACGCTCCGGCTTCTCTCCCTCACAATGCTCCGAGTCCTCGCCAATAAACGTCCCGGCATTTACGACTTCTCGGGCCGTTTTAATTCCTGAGCGCGCGCGCCTCGGCGTATACACACATACCCAAAGCGCAGGGGGCTTTTAATAGTTCATAAATCTCCGAAAGCTCCGCGTTATGCGTGCTGCAATGTCAACGTGCGATGCGCGCTCTCTTGCTCTGATCTTGCCGACCTACTTCCGACTTTCCTTTGCGCTTCACTTGCTTTTTGATGAGCGAGAGCGAGGCTATTACGCACATTGCTTCTACTCTTGCCTCGCTCTTCATGATAATTACCGGCTCGCCTCGTTGCATACACATAATTTCGAGATGGGATGACTCGATTGTCTATTTTTTTTTTCTTCTAGATTTGAATATACACGGCTGATGCATAACGCCAACTGCTGCTTCTTATTTTTCTATTCCAGCGTGCTCCTTTTGTGCCGCTCTTTCGATTTTCATATATACGGCATTGTGCCGAGCTATCTCAACGCGCTGCTCTCTCCCCGGCCGGCAGCGCAATTTTCGTTTCGCTCGCTTTTATCCGTATCCGCGCACGGCTGGCCCGACTGTCTTATTCCCTAAGAACGTCTTTAGATATTGTCTCGTATCAAGCAATATCCGCGAATCTCTCGTACACCCGGCTCCGGGGGCCCCGCGTTTCAATTCAAGCCGGCGGCTTTCAATTTAATATGCAATGCGCTCCTCTGTTTGCTTATTCGGTCAGTGGCGTATACGGACTCTCTTCTTATCCGATCGGGCCGCTTGTCTATAAATATTAAATCCGAATGCCGCCGCGAAGGTTATTTCGGTAATGGAAAATTGCGTAATCGCTGCATGGATAGGGAGACACAATCGCGACGGGTAAATAATGGATAGCATCTCTCTCTGATATCGCGGCGCGAATTTAGGCAGCGGCTCGAGTGATGTATATTTTCGTACTCCGGCGCGTTCCTTTGCACGTCGAAAAGTTTTAAGCCTGAGCGACGGGAGAGCGAGCTGCTCGCTCTAATTGCCCGATGCGTTCGGCGCGAGTATTAAATTAACATGTCGGGGCTTCTCCTGCCTCCCCCGGCTTTCTCGTAGCTTGTACCTTCGTTTGTTTTTCCTCCGAGCCGGAAAATTTCGAGGCTCGAATTATACATTCCAGCGGGGGTATGGAAATCACGAAAGTTCCGATGAGATGTTTTGAAACGAGGAGAGTATTTTTAATTGCGTCGCCGGGTATGTAAGTGCGTTAGCGCGTACATAATGCCGGTCAATCTGTCGGGACGGCCTCGCTGTAAAATCGTCGAAACGCGCCTGTTAAGCCATCCGCGCGGCAAAGTTTACATCCATAATTCATACAAAGAGCGCCGGGTTATCTCGTTGGGAATTCCGGAGCTTTCTCTCTACACGGCCGCGGATACTTTAATTACATATTACATGAAGCTTAATAAATCAAAGCGCAACAATTGCTCTAGCATACACCTCTCTCTCCGAGCTTTCAAAGCCTCGGGGAGCGGGAATTTTTCATCCCCGGAGTTTTAGCGCCCGGGTTATCGGAAAATTTATTCATGAGCCTCGAAAGTTTATCTCCTCCGGAGTAGGATTGCTCTCTCTCGTCGTTCACAAAAGTGCAGTTTCTGCTTATGGGAGGTATTATGGTAATCCGTAATAGCGCGAAGGAGTCGCGACTTTTCCGAGGAAAGCGCTCCTCGAGTATTAAACGCGTGCTTTTACGAGCCTAGTTTGCACCTATTTTTTCGGCAAACGGAAAAATTAGCTCCGCAGAGTATTCGTATATGCATGGCTTATATATATTACGTAGCTCGACCCGGCCTCTATATTTAGACGGATTAAAGCGATTGATGTGTGTGCGGGTATGCTTGTCAAGTGCGATCGATACCGGACAAATTAATCGCGCCGAAACGAAAATACTCGAAATAATTTATAGTTTCAATCAACGTCGACGCTAATCCGGATGAGCGGAAAGCCATATTGCCCCCGCGGCTGGACTGTATTCCACCCGCGTCTGTGTATCGTCGCCAGAGTCGAGTGCTTTTAGCAACAATGCCATTAAAAGCGGAAAACAAAAAAAGCTCCCGAGAAAGCCGACAAGTTTTCCTACTTATTCTCCTATATCCATCGCCGGAGTTGGGAACTTCTCTAGCCGCGCACATCGCGAAATAAATAAAGCACGTGGGCGCTCGCAGCTTGAGAAAGCGAGTCGCGCCCTTATCTAGCTCTCTCTCTCTCTCTCGGCCGTGTTTAATTATTCCAAGGCTCGGAGGAATTGCTACGGCTGCCTCGTCAGGGCCGCTAAAGTAACGGCTCTCTCTCTCTCTCTTATCGCCCCTGAAAAATCGCGAGTCGAGAATAACGCGCGAATTTGGCCTGGCGGTAATGCGCTTGGCTCTCCAGGATGAGAGAGATTCGTTGTTGTGGTGGGTGGATATAGAGTCGACGGTTAGCCGCAGAGTATAAGCTAGGACGGCAGGCTCTATCCTTTCAGCGACGTCCGAAATAATCCCATTCTCAGAGAGCTTCTCTCTGTTCCTACGCTATTAACTCTGCAGCGGTGAGCATTTGGAATTCCGCGCCGAGCTGTGTCTTTGCCGCTTATTAAGGGGCTGCCGCGAGTCTTTTTACAGCCGGGGAGATTGGCTGTGACGCGGGTGGGTGTGTCGATGTAGCTCCGGGAAATTTTTGCGGACTGCGTCGCTGATTTATCGCTGCTGGAGTAAGTTTATTGGAGAATTTATTGTTCGCGCTAAGGCGACTTAGAAAACTTTTCAATCTCTTAAGAAATTTATCGGACTCGGTCGAGTCCGGTTATATAGCTAAACATTTATGTTTCCCCGGCGGAGAGATCGATATTTTCTCCTTACTCTGCCCTAGCCATTGTTATTTTACAACTTCACCAACAATAATCAATAGCCTCGCTCCTTCATTTATTTAGCTCGCCCAGGACTCTCGCAACACACTTAACAGACGCGTCGATCACGCCGACAGGTGTGCCTTTATTAAATTTAACCCCCTACCTAACGGCAAAAGTCGTTAATCGTGCCCCAGCTGCGCCTTAAACGTCGCGAGCCGGCATCAGCGCATTTAAGCGATTTCTATTGACTTCTTCCTGTCTACTTGTTGTCGCGCCGCTGCCGGCGACGACGGCTTGATTGAATAATTCGCGCCTTTGCTCTCTTACACACTGCACACACGCTCGCCTTTTTTTTTCTTCTTTCAGCTTCTTTCTCGCTCGGGGCTGATGCATTATTCCGTTTGCGATCTCTGCGCGATGTGACGGCTGTTTTAAGCGACGGGGGAGGCTGCCTCGATAAAAGTAAAAGCTTTAATTGAATTCGTTAGCCGTCAAAGGGGGTATTGTTGCAAGCATTAACGGCTTTGAAAAGTTTTTTCCTCCGACCTGCTTTCTCTTTTGGAAAAGCCGGATTCGGGGCCGTAATTTATCCAAAAATTGAGATGAATCCACTCGCTCGAACTTTGATGTCGAGCGAAAACTTCACTTTGTTCGAACTTCGAAAAAGGAAGAGCCATCCTCATTCTTCATTAAAAAGTCCAACGAGAGTAACGAGCGAATCGGCAGCGTCCCACTCGCAATGACTACTTCCACGACGTAAAAACTTCACCGGCACAGCTGAAACCTACAAAAGCGAGAAAAAAAAACACGAAAGAGGCACAAACGCGCGCCGGCCTCGCAAGTGTTTCCCTTTGAAAAGCTCGCTATATAACGGCGCGCGGCGCGCGAGCGCATGCACAGACAAGGCCGCTCTCTCCATTAAAATGTAAGCCCGTACATCAAGCGCCGCGCGCGCGCGCGTTTAACTTGTGCTCTCGCACTTTTGGAATTTATCTAACGTAACCCTGCCGGCCTTAATGTTTACGAGAGCGAGCGCGAGCGAGAGCTTCAGAGCCAGGGAAACTTCAACAACTGCCTCGTAAAAACACGCGAGAGCGCGCGAAAAGATATTTCTTAGCCTCTGTTCTAGCCGAGCGCCGGCAGGTAGTAAAAAAGCTAGAGAGCCAACTGTCGCGCAATCAAAATAATTAACGCGACTCTCCGGCGGCTCTCCTTAATCCACCCCCGCTGAGATTTTTCCCTAAAAAAGGTGAACAAGAGCTCGCTTCATAAATCGTCGGGATCGCGCGCGCGCGCGCGCACTTTTTCAATCCACGAGGCCGCGTCTATTTATATTTTTCGCGCAAGCTCGCGTGCGCCGCCCGCGGCGCCGTATACGTATGCTTTTGACGAAATGCAGATTAGGACGATAACGGCCCGCTCTCTCTCTCTTGCGCTGAGTTTAAGCGATAAATTTAACGGCTACGCCTATCTCTTCGCAAAAGAGGGTGGGGGGAGCTTGCGAAGCTTGCAAAGCCGTACGTTTTACCGATACTTTAACGGCTTTCCGATATGCCGGGCGGAGAGCTCTCGCCTTTATCCCGGGCTCCTCCTATTCTTTGGAAAATCGCCGAAAAAGGTCACCCCCCCGCGGGGCTTTCAAATCGATAAGCCGCGCGCTGTGTATGAATTCGCCATTGCGAGCTTTATATACGCCGGAGAGTGTATCTCGTGATGTGCCATTAGAAACTTGTAATAAATGCATTGTCGGAATCTGGATCATCGGCTTGTCGTCTGCGTGACAACGGCTGTTTTGAATAGATGCGCGATGTGCGTATACCCATTACTCTCGGAATAATACAGCCCCGCGGCGGCTCGTTCGCTAATTAATAGTCGCAGTGAAATCCAAAACTGCGTCTTTCGCTGCGTCAACAGGACGCGCGCTCGTTAACTAATTCAAAGGCTTTTATACGCAGCCCGCAGCGATATCGCTCCCCCGGTTAAATAACCCATCGGCGCCGCGACGATCGGCTTTTATCGAGAAAGACTCGAGTGATAAATCTCGCCGAGTGTATAAAATTAGAGCCTGCGTCGCCTGTCCTGACGTCAACTCGAAATTCCCAGGATGAAATATTCAGGCTAACGGCGCTCACGTCCTGAGAGCTCTCGCGCTTTGATCCAGAAAAAGCCACTATATCCCGGGGAGCGCGAAAAAGATCGAGCAAATCCTTTGTTCTGCCCGGGGCCTTATCTGCATCGCGTGCGTTGACTTCGCTCTCTCGCTCCGCGCGTGCAGCTGAGAGAGTCCGACTTGTCGGCATCTAAATATAGAGCCCGCTGCGAGAGGCACGCGCCGGCGCGGCTCTAACCTTTTTACCGGCGACGACGTACACACATACGCATCTACAAGCTGCAAGCACACAAAGAAACCGCAAGCATCGATTCGCGCTCCTCTAGGCGAGTTTATATCGCCGGCTTTTTTTCGGCGCCGCGGTAATGACGCGAGAGAGCGAGCGGCTGTTTTAGTGGAGTCGAGGCACTTTGCAAGAAAGTTTACCCCACGGCTGAGACTAATCCGGGATTAGGCGGGGAGAGAAAAGCGCCGCTCTTATCCCGCGGCCCTCCCCCGCGGAAGCTTGTAAATCTGCCGATACGGCTCTCGGGGCGCGCGTTCCTCAAAAGTCGCTGATTTCACGACCCTCTGGCGCATTCGTCTACGTGATCGTAATACCGATCTTGTACGCTGGGTAGCTAGGCGAGATTTCTACGGGAGAGAGAGAGCTTTTTCGGAGCCGGAAGCTCGCAAGCTCCCGGCTATTTGCATGCCGGGCGTGCGCGCGGCCGCGCTTATGTCCTATATATTTTCATTTTCGGCGATCTTGCGAGGTGATTGGGTGGGACTTTTTTTTTTAAGGATTAGATAAGGATTTTGTGGCTCGAGGTTTTACGCGGTCATTTTACGCTTTTTTGTTGGCGAGCGGGAATTTGTTGGGATTCTTGAAGTTCGCTTAGCAGTGATAAAACGGAGAGAATGTAGGTGAGCACGTTTTTTTAGATAGACAGTTTCGCTATAGACTGAGTCTTCGTGCGATGGTTATTTTTAATATAGTTTGAAACACATATAATTTTGCTTTATGAAGTTCACTTGACTACACGGCCTTCAATACCAATTAAATCTTAAAATAGCACAAAGATGATTCTAAGTTAGCATTTTTGCACGTCAGACCATTTATTCTAAATCCCAGTAAACATCTGTTTATCACAGTCACTCCATTTATAACACTCTCTTAAATCTCCCAAAACCCCGACCTTCGCATACCTCAAAACCTCTCCAAATTAATCTCCCTCGCCCGAAAAAAGCTTCAAACCCCACAAAGCTACAAATTCGCTCAAATCGAATTAAGAAATCACTTGGCCGCTTCAGCATTTCAATACACGGCGCTAAACGCCTCTAGATACGCAATCGAAGTAGGGAATCGAGCGCGAAAGCTCGAGAGAGAGAGAGCCGTCGCTTTGTGACCGATAGCTCGGCATATCGAGGCGGGGCATCTTGGGGAGAGATCGACGAGTTCCCGAGGCACTTTTGATATATACAAAGCGACCCTTTGAGAGAGCGAGCATCGCTGACCGGCAGCCGGATACATCCTACGCTCAGGCCTTATCTTATACCGGCCGACTCTTCCTCGCTCCGGGGGCTGTGTGTGTGTCTATAGTCGCATAAAAGCCGAGCGTCGATTGATTCGCCAGCGATGGCCGGAGGAGGAAGAAAAATGGGACGAGAGGCACCTGCGGATGGTTTTGCATGATGCATCGATTTCAATGGGTCAATCTGTTAAGGGAGCTTTTTACGAGTGTGGGCTTTTATTGGTCTATTATGCGGGGTTAGTGGCGCGGAGCAGGTTTTGTTTTTGTACTTTTCGACGATAATATGAAAGGGTTCTGATACACTGATTTTGAAAACAAAAACTTTATCTGTTCGCATATACATCACGCATCATTATTACCTATACTTCGAACCTTTCCCCACCTGACACCAACTTTTTCTCTCGAAGTAAACCCCGGTAACTATCTTCCAACTCTCGCAAGCTCTCACCAACCCACCCACTAACGTCCGCACAAGAATCGCAAGCTCCCAGGCTGTTTCGTCCGCGAGAAAAAGCGCAAACTCTCAGCGTGGCGACAAAGAAAATCGGAATATTCAACGCACGCGCACACGCGTCCCCGAGTCCCAGCGGCTGTTGCTGCTCTCTCATTGATTTATAAACTTTCTCTCCCGGCAGCCGAGGCATAATTTATCACCCACTGCACTTCGCTCTCCGTCTAGAAAAGAAGAAACGGAGAGAGGACCTGATGAGATATCTCCCCGGGACGTTCATTTATTCCCGTAGTCCCTCGTAATTGAGGGGGGCAAGGGAGATAAGAAAGAAGAATTTTCTTTTCCTCTCTCGCGCGCCACTCTGATTAATAATTTCGCAATCGCTCTTCTCTCTCCCCGCGCGCGCTATTTTCGCGAAAACTTACCGAGCGAATATTGCGAAAGCGATAGCCGTCAAAGCTCCGGATTGACGCTTTCGTATAAACGAGCGATTAATATTCATACTGTCGGGCTCGCGCGAATATAATATAATTATAATATTTAATTTGACACCATAACGTCGCTTTATCCCCGCGGTTATATATATTCGATTAATTAAACGCGACGCCAGAGCTCTAGGTTTCGTTTCGACAAAGAAAAATAATGCGAGCATACGCGCTGCCGCTGTTTAGCCGCGAGCTTAATTAGGCCTGGTTTTTCCGCTCCGGCTGCTAGCTGCGGGGGGCTCGGCCGGAAAATTTGCCCCACTCGCGCTTTCAAAGGGTGGATAATAACGGAGGCAGGCGAAAATTTTGCCTCGTTTAGATGGGATTCCGAGCAGGGAAAAAATAATGTCGCCGAGAGCGTGAGAAAAATGAGATAATGTCAAAGCGTGTTAAAATAAATTACATTATGTTCTGCTTCTTTTTTTTTCTTTATTTCTTCCTTAATGGCTCTCGTCGGCTGTTTGCGTTATAATGATATTATCAACGTGCGTTTGAATTATGCGCCGGCTTTGCGAGCGTTTTGTACGGATATTGGAGCGAGACAGGGATTTTTTTCAGGCGAAATGTGCAGTGCGCGAGCTGCTGCTTTTTTTGGATGGGTTTTTTTCTCTGTCCTGAATTTTGAATTTAGATATTTTAAGTATAAGTTTTGTACCGTATGTCGCGATATAAATTTTTTTTAAAATGTATAACAATTTTTTGCGTTTGCTAGCAAAAATAAAAACTATTTTAAAATATTAAAATCTTTATATACTGAAATCTAAGAGCTTGAATAAAGGATGAGGATACGGGTGAATACATTGATAACCTAGATTCTTTATGCACGTCAGTCGTGTTATGAATCCAATTTTATACCCTGATATACATACCGGTATATTAATCGCAATAGTAATCATAATAAGAACTATCTGATGCACTTATAAGTCTTGCTGATCTTGGCGCGTAAGTGACTATGACGCAACTAATGATAACCAAGCAAGTGTGACAGCGTGTGTTAATGCACCACGGTGGGTCCGGAAACAAAAAGAGGAAGGGAAGGAGGAAGATCAACAAAGCTATTTCTCGCCAAGCGATTATTCGAGCTTAAAAAAGGGGTAATATTAGAAATTTTTTAGCTGATGAAGAAAAAAATATTAAAGTTTTAGCCGGATGATTTAAAATTTTCATTTGGGTAAAAAGCTGGAGTTATCACTCATCTAAACTGGTCAGGCCGTAAAATATCTTCTCAAAAGATGATAAAGGACAAATGACGCGAGAAGCGTAATTTTAAAGTTATTCACTTTTTTATTCTTTTCGACTTTTATGATATTTTTTACCTTTGTACAAATTTAATAAAGCAGTTTTATGATTACTTAAAAGCAAGTTAAATGCATAATATAAACGTGAATAGCAGAATTTCTCAATAAAACATTCGTAAGAAGTCAATAACAATAATTCAGAGCATAATAATATTAATAATTAGCCGAGTTTTCAATTGGATTTATATAGGTAATTAACTAAAGTGGAGTAAGAGAACAGCTTCTCATTTTCCGGCGTGTTTATTATGCAGTTCATAAAAAAAAAACTCAATTACCATGCTTCCTGCTTAACATTTTAAAGCAGCTTGCTTACAATAATAAAATATTTTTTTATAACCTCTTCAAAAATTCACAACGTCCGAGTAAACTTTAAACTCATGAAACATAAAAACTCGCTCTCGCATCGATTCATCAGCCTGCAAGCTCAGAAACGAGCTTGCAACATTGATCGATCCATTCAGGCCGGCGCAAGCCCGCGCCCCCGACATAATTAGATCCCGGCATTTTAAAAAACACACCCCTCCAGTGCATCCCGGCAATCCCAGCTGGAAAAACTGCTTTCCACTCCCCTATATAAATTTAATTCGCGCCCCTCACCGGGTCAACGAAGAATGATATCCCTTGCAGCGGGAAAAGAAAAAGCCTCCTGGAAAATGCAGCCTCTCTCGCGTCACAGTCCGGCTCTCCACACACAGACACACGGGCACAAATTCGGCCTGAAAAAAAGATGAGCCAGCGCAATTACGCTGCTTGCAACGTAGGCCCAGCCGCTCTTCTCTCTCTGCAAGTGCGCCGAGGTATTTCCCTGGGGTGTGATTCGACATTACACTACAGCGCGGCCTGCTGCAGTCGGGACACACAGTCGGCTACAATCCCATTTTCCCCCTCAACGGCGTGTCTTTCTCTCTCGCCCGGACTTTTCTCTCCGGCGAATGAATGCGGTATGATATCGCCCAGTGTGCCAAGTTCGCGGCGCATGATGAAATTGCAAATTGAATTTTTACAGAGAGAAAGAGCCGCTGTTTCCCGCGTTGCGATGTGTCCCAGAGCAGCTTCTGTTCCCGATCTCTCGCTCTTTTTTTCTTTTTTAGGTCGCGCGTCGGAGCCTTCATTAGATTAAACCGAGTGTTTGCGCTAATTAGGAGGTCGCTCGACGCGCTTTGTGTATTACAGGGCTGAGCTTGATACGGACGCTTTATATATCGGGTAACGCGTCATTATCCTTTTTGCCTTAATCGCCGGGTGTAGGGTGACGAGACGAACACACCCTGCCAGAAGCGGCAGGTGCACCAGAAAATCGAAGCGTCACCGAACAATTATGAATTCGGAAAATCGGATGGAGGAAAAATGCGAGGGGGCCGTAGGTAAGAGTTGCGCAAGACGCAGAATCCGTCGGGCAGTCAGTCAGTCAATCAGGCGAGCGCTGAAGCGAGGCCTAAAAGCGCTTTTGGCCGGATGCCATCAGCCGTGTCATCACTCGCGCTCGCAAGCACACGGCCAGAATATCGCCGCTGCAGCTCTACAGGTAAACGCGAGCTTGCAAGCACACGCCGGAGCTTTTTTACTGCGACCGGCCGGCTCTCTTTCTTTCGACGCTTGGGGATGTGTAAAAGGGTTTTTTTCGAGTGGTTTATTGTCTTTTTGTCTGGGGGCGAGCCGGAGGTTGGTTTTTTTGAGAGGCGGGAAGAAAGGGGCTGGTGGGGTGATTGTTCTTTGATCGGGGTGTAGTTTTGGTTGGATGTAGTTTGCTGGTGATTCATGAAAGTTATGAAACAATGTGCGGTTAGTTGCGTTGGAATTTATTAGCAATATTCATGAATCATTTCTAAAAAAAAAAACAAGTTATACCACCATTTTTTGCGCCGTCAAACTAATGTCAAGAAAACTTGTGATTAAGCACGACAAAACGTATTTTTTACCAGGCGACAAAAGTCACACATCGAAAAAAAGTAAGCGCGAAAAAAGTTCCGACAGCGAAATTTCTGCTTTCCATACAACTGCTACAAAAAAATGCGCGCGAAGAAATCCGCTTCCCTCTCGCGTGGGTGGAAATACTTTTCCAAGTTCGAGAACGAACCCGGCCCCCTCCCCGCAAAGTTGCGCTGCTACCCACGCGGCACGTATAATGCATACGTTAAACTTTAGCCCGATTTTTATTTTTTGTTACAGGAAGTCTTGCACGCGATCAGCCACCAGAGTGGTCAAGTACAACGCATCGTTATCTTTAAGAAGAATGGCGTACAAGCCATGGTTGAATATCCTTTTTTATGCAAGCTATTTCGCGCGATAAAGCGAGAGAGTGATTTAATGCGGTTTTTTGTAAGACGTAGTTTCTTGGTTTTCAGTTGGAGATTGATGTTTTGGTTTGATTTTATGGTAGGAAGTATAATGGCAGGAGTTTTTTTATGCTAATGATTTTTTTTTGTCTTTTGTAGTTTGAGAACAGAGTTTTTAATTTTTTTATTAAATTTAAAATTTTTATTTTTGTTATTTTATGTAAGGTTTTTTATTATTTATTTATTTAAAAGTAGATTCTTATTTTAGTAAAAAGTGAGATGTATAATGTAACGTTCGTAAAACGATAAAAAAATTTCATTGAAGCTGAAAATTTAATTACCATAGTATTTGTAAAGAGTGGTTCTGACTTCCTGATCATGAATTTTTACTTACTTTTGGAACTGACTTCTGGCACCGAATGATAAGGGGAAAATAATTCTATTTTGATCTCAAAGGCCTTTAATCTAGAAACACTATAAGAAATATTTTATTAAATATTCAAGTAATTTAGCGCTTTAATTGTCTCAAGAACATGAATATTATTTGCAGATAGTTTGCTTAATCTATTTTCTTAATAATTTATCTTATAATTGGAATAGATAGTTTCAACTATTTGTTAACTTATAACAACAAACAAACAAATAATTTACTTAATTTAATTTATAATAATTGGAGTAGTTGTTTGGGTTATTGTTTATTATCATACTATACAATGTATGACAAGTATATTTATTTTTTTTTATGACAAATAGATAATCTACTTAATTTATCAAAACAAAATTATACTTTTATGTATTTTCTTTGATATCGTCTTCAAAAATATTGACAAAATTTATCTTATTTTATATAAGAAACTATTCATAAGTTTTATAAAAATTTATTATTCATTTGTAGTCAGAAGATATCACTAAAAGTCTTGAAAATCATGATCAGAAGCCCGAAATCCTACCTTGTCAGTATATCGAGTTACCATAATTTTTTTCGAATCTTCCACGGAATTATTTCATAGATATATAGTCATCTGAAAAAAGACAGTTTTAAGTTTAACATTAAAATTAAACCTTATATAATATAATAATAATAATTTATTAACAGTTATATTTTATTATTTATCACAATAAATTTTTAGCTTAAAAATAGCAAAAGCTTGTCATATAAATTTTTTTTTTTTGAATCTCGACTTTTCGTTTCTCTCTGTACACATTTTCAAGAGTAATATCCTTAACTGCATTTTCGACATTACGTTTGACTCGGTGGAGTCCGCTACCAGAGCGAAAGAGGCTCTTCACGGAGCAGACATATATTCAGGCTGCTGCACGTTAAAAATTGACTTTGCCAAGGTGAGTAATTTAAGGATTTTTTCTCATTATTTGTTTTTAAATATTTTCAATGTCATTTTTTCACAACTAATGGTTTAGAAATACATGGGCTTGCGTAATCTACACTTACAATGTTTGTGTCCTCAAATATTATGTAAAACGTAACAATTTGTCAAAAGTTTTTTAAATACTGGACATTGAGATGTTGTCCAAACATTACAATTTTCTTTCTTCGAAAAAATTAATTTGAAAGAGAAATTTTCTTTTTTTGTATTTGACACACATTTAGGATGAACAAAATATTTTTAGACGGATAAATTTAAAAATATGTTATTATATTATACTTAGCCTACTTACCTGTATATTTAAAAAGTATTTACAAATATTATTTTTAATTCTTTATAGAAAAAATAAAAAATTTTTTTCTCCTTCAATTGCGTGGAGATCCCTTGCTCAATAAAAATTCTGCATAATTTTACTTGAAATTGATGAAGTTAGTTAATCAAATATTTATTCTTTCTTATCTACTTTTAAATTTGGAAAAATGATTACATCGAAAAAGGTATCAGAGGATACTATATCTAAAGATAAGGAATAATCATCTTAAGAATTCTTTTTTTAGAAGTTTGTCTGATAAAAAATTGTTCTATCAGTTAAGTTTTTTAGCTTTTTGGCTCTATCCAATTTCCATATATAATTAAAAAGTATTACGATAATTTTTCTCTTCTACTACAAACTAACAATTTCAATCATATATACAAACAAGGCCTTCAGCCTCGAAATTAAACTCGAATTTCACAAACTGGAAAATCTGAATGAAGTACACTCTCCAGTGTTGCAATTCAGTTCTTCAAGATGCTGGCCTATATCTAGCCTCCATATTGCATATATATATATACATAGAAAAGGGGGAAGAGCAGCAGGGGCAGAGCGCGCGCCGCGCGCCGCATCCCTGATGAATTTCGGGGAGAATCTGAAGATCGTATAAATAGAAGAGGGCGAGAGAGCGAGAGAGTGCTGAAACTTGAATGAGGACCGAAGAGCACGTCTATTATTGCGCACCCCAATCCCCCTCCGATAGCCTCTTCCTCTACCCCCGGTCGGTAAATGGCGATAAGATAGTTTTGCCCTCGATACGTCGACTGATTACGCGCCATTCAATACCCGGTTATTAATGCCCCCGATTTGCGAGGGTGAAAACAGTCGGACAATGACGAGGTTAAGGCGTCGTTAAAGGCGCGATGTTCCGGAATAAAGTTTTGCTAAAGGGCGATCGATTATGTCCTTCGTCGAGCAATTAAATTGTATTAGATTTTTTCTTGAATAATATCTATAAATTATGCAGCGGGGTATTAAGAGACTATTCAATTCCTCGAGCGCAATGTGGTACGGTGAATTTCTTGAGCTTTGGCGAATACAATTTGTAAATTCGTAACCTACTTTTTATTATTCAAATATACCGGAAAACAAAGGGGGCTAGAAACTCTTGGGGGATGGATCGCGAGTCCCGCTCTCTAGTTAGCTTAGCGCCGAAATATTCTAAGCAAAACTTGTGTTTATTTATATTATTCTTCAAAAACCCAGCTCGTAATCAATGCGCTTCTGTCCGCAAATAAAATAAGCCGCGCCGGTAATTTGAATTCCAAGCTCTTCCTCCTCTGCGATTTGCATCCGAGGGCCGGCTTGTTTAGTACGCAAATTCGCTCGCGCGCGCGCGCGAAACGCTTCGTCAGGCGAATTAACGGGATAACGAGGCTCGCAGCTTGAGAAAACAATGAGCGAGCGCAGCGCGAATTTTCTTCGCTGCAGCGCGCTTTCCCATTGTCGCTTTAACCCAGCCGGCAGCGATTGTTTTGGCGATTGGTTTTGCCGCGAATGCAGGCGCGGAAAACGTTTGCTAAGCTCTAACCTCCCTAGCCATTCTTCTCGATTCCTTTTATTCCGACGATACTGTTTTCCCC
The DNA here is from genome assembly GCA_900480035.1 of Eupelmus urozonus. NCBI lineage: Eukaryota > Metazoa > Arthropoda > Insecta > Hymenoptera > Eupelmidae > Eupelmus > Eupelmus urozonus. The sequence goes on along the minus strand of UELX01003355.1, from coordinate 8,430 downwards.
GCCGAGATTGAATCGCGCGGGGCGCTACGCGTCTTTCATAGCCTTCCATTCGATTTTGCCCGCGTCATCTTTTTCTTTTAAGTCCGCATAGATCAAGCCCCCCCGGGCCCCGATTGAATTTAAAGTTTTTTTAAATTAAAAATATTGGAGGATAAAAGCGAGCGCAGGCGGCCTCTTGATGAGATTTATAATGTCGGAGGGGTGAAATTGAATATTGAGCTTTGGGATTGGAAGCTTTATTACGTATAATGAAGTCAAAGCAGTATAACGTTCACGTTGAGATCGCTTTCGTTCTGCCGGTGCATTTTGCATCGAGTTATTGAGGTAAAACAAAAATAAGTGAAATATCGCGCTCGGTAATAAACGACCCGAATATGTAACCCGTAATAATAAATAACTTGAACGCAACGTTTTGTAGTAATGGATGACTTGAGAGTGCAACATTTTATAACAATTGAATGAAATATCTAAATCTAGCGTGTCGCGCTGGGAAATGCTTAGGACGGAAAATTTATAATCTCGCGTTGGAATAAACTCGAGTCTGCGTGTAGCTATTAGGTTGGGACTAATTATAAAAGTGTCCGAAAAGCTGATTCATCGCTTACTCACAAGCTCGGGATTCGATGAAAGTTTAACGATTTGACGAATAAATATAAAAGATGTCTCAGACTCACCGGTAAGATCACATACTCAAGGAATCATTATTTCCTTTTCTCGAATTTTTGTCGAAAAACAACGGAAAAGCGCGTCCGCCCGGAATTTGCTCTAATGAAAGAAAATTAATAAATCAGCTCGAGACAGCTGAGTAAATGAACAGGCGTTACGTAAAATTTTAATGAGAATCATTAATTTTAGCCTTTAGCCGAAAATCCTAGGCGGAAGCTAACGGCGGCCGCGTTAAAGGATCATCGGAAAATTTCCGACCGCTCTATTACTATAGCCCAAGTCGCTAATTTAGTCGGCGCGGGCATCGAAAATAGTCGTCAAGTCGTGCATTAGGGGCACTCGGAACGGATCACGTGTGTAGGTGGTCTCGCAAAAAAGGCGGCTAGCGCCCAAACGCTTCCCGGGTGCGTAATATAGCTTTGCGCGCTAACGATGCGCTGGCTTGACGTCTTTATATCTTCTTTCTATATTTCATTTCGTTCATTAATTAATAATTAATAAGAGTTTCGGTGCTAGTATAACGGATCGCGCGTTCGCTTCTCGTTAACGAGGAGGAAATGTTTTTTACGAGCGCGTTTTACGTGGGGGGAAGGGGAAAAAATTGCGCCGACGCGAATTAAGCGAGCGTTTTGCGAAATTTGGCACGCTAAATGCTCGCGTTTGGTTGAATTGTTACAACAGCGAGTTTTTTAAAGCCCGCCGTAAACGCGAGGAACAAATGCAAAATCTCGCGGAATTATATTGCGGCGTTGAAAGTGCACTTTGTAGACTCGTGTATGTATGTGTGTATATGTGTGGGCTATCCCGTTAACGTCTAGCCGTAATACCCGAGTTTCACAAAGTCACGGACGTAATGAGGTTTATATTTAAATTTTCTCGGTCTCAAGCTGAATTTATTGTTGAAATATTTTACGCTTAAAAATTGTTTAACATTGGAAAATTTTTCGCCCTGCACATTGCGAATGTCGGTCACAAAGTGGGTTAAAGTTTTAAAAAATCGATCTTTTTAAACTTGAATAATAGTGTATACAGTAGAATAAGCAAATATTATCATCTCACATTATATAAGGATAATATTAAGCAATCGAATATGAGAAAATCATTCATCGGTACTGTGAGTAATGACGAGCCAAGAAAACCGATTCGTTTCGGTTTTGAGAATTTATCGTTGCATTAACTCAACTCGCCTGATAACCAGCAAACGTAATATTCCTTTTCCCTCCGGTCGTTTAACATATGTATATTTCCGTTGCACCCTTCGTTTAACGGATCTCCTCGCATCTTGTGCAAAGTCATTATGCCAAGCTCCTTCCGTTCAGATGCTTCCCTCGCCTTACCCATTTTTCAAATATTCTCGTTTATTACGGATGAACTGTTACCCCAGATGGAGATTAATCTTGCTCTGGTAAAATATGACAAAACGCGATTCTGCTTAGCTGTTGATCCTTTCATCTTTCTCGGCCAGGCTCACAATGCCTGTAAATGGGAATTTAATTACGTTAATGTAAAGAAGAAAATTTGATTGTTCGCAATTGAAATATCCGCAATTAATTTAACGATAAGACTCAATTATAATTCAACACTGTTAACAGAAATTCCAGTGGTAATTTTGAATTAATTTTAAAATAACCAGCCTAGAATTAAGGTCAAGGCAAGAGGCAAACGAGGGCCCATTCGTCGCCGTACAAACTATCGTAATTTTCGTTGAAAAATCGACGAAAAATTCCAGCCGAAGAATTATTATTAGAACCCGAAAAGATTAGCCTGGGTAGTTACTTCAATTTAGCGAATGGACTAACCGATGATTGTAAGGACTAAATTGCTCGAAACATTATCCAGATATTCGGTTTCCGTAAATTAAAGCCAACGACGGGTAAACCGAGCCAAGGGACAAGCAAAATGAACCATTGCTCGGTGATGTTACGCTGCGGCTGGGGTAGCTGCCTGACAGTGTTTATACAGCAAACTAAAAGCCGAAGAGTATAGGAATCTCCGATGTAATTTCCCGTTTATTTCCTTCTTGTCGTTCGCACAAACGATCTACTGATGCGCTTATCAGGTCGCATCATCTTCCACCAAGATTTTACCACTGATTACTACTTTCTATTACGTTCGTCTAACAAGAGCTGTCTCAAGATCCACCAAAATTTCGTTCCAAACTGCGAAAGTACTATAATCATCACTTGAAACTGCATCCGCAGGACCACCTTAAAATCCCAAATCCACTTCAACTCACCTCCAACTTTCGACAAAAGCCATCGCCTTATTTTTTCATCGACCCCATCGGCCGATTAGTTCAATTATAATTAATCGAGCGTCGCCTCTAAATGCTTCCCCGGGCCACTCTCGGCTAAAGAGCCGTCGCCAAGAAGCGGCTCCCGCATCCCCGGCGCGAAAGAAGAAGCGTAAAAGCCCAGGGTACAGCCAGCTCCCCTTCATCTGAATTGCAAATTACGGGGAGAGAGAGAGAGAGTCGAAAAGAGAGCACACTGCTGTTCTGCACTCGAACTTTCGAGCGCTTGCAGGGGTATAAGGGGGACGTCGTCCGCAGCTTTCTCTCCTCCATACCCGCTTGCTAATTACCAATTATAAAACCATAAAAAATTCGCCGGATGCTTCCTTTTTTTTTTATTGAGGCGGAAGCTCCTTTCCTCGCGGGCGAATCGAGCTTGCAAATAATTTTTTGCGCGGAGGTCGGGTTATAGGTGACTTTTGTGAGGACGCTTCCGTCTGCTGACTGAGTAACTTTTCGGGGGTATGAATAATTCCGAGGGCTGGTATTAATGCATGCTAAGCTATGCGTTTTTATAATTCATATTTTTTGCCGTTTACCAGGGACGACAGCTGCCGTCACTAACCACCTTACGTACGGAAAAGCGTATCAGAAACGCAACCCTCTTTTTTATCAATTTTAAGTATCGAAATCCCTCCGAGAAATAAATAATTCATCCCACCGCGAGAATAGAATAGAAAACGCGGCTGACGATCTCGTAACCCAAGAGCACCACTTAAAAATAATAAATTTCCCCGTACGCGCGTGCGGCAGTTCCGTCGCGCTTATTGGAGGCATAAATTTTTACGCAAACGCCAGAGAAAGACGCCTGCGGGATCGGGAAATCGAGCGTGGCGCTACGCGTAATGGTAGCCTTATAGTCGCGGAAAATTGGTGGTTAATATCGGCACGGCCTGTTCCGGTGGGGCGTGAAAATGCGGAACGGTTGCCGGTGGAAGAATGACGGATATGACCGAGCGGTATGGCCGGTATGTTGAGCACGATGTTTTGTCGCGCGGCCCGTTATTTAGATGAGGGGAATTTTGAATTCCTTGTATTTTCGAGCTGGAGGGGGGTGGGTGATTGATGAGGGCTCGGGGAGTGGGTTTTATTAATAATTTTGGACGCGTGATGAGGTTTGTTGTTGGGGGATCGATTGTTTTATGTTTGATTGAATAATGTAGTTTGCTAGTGTGGGTTCAACTACGTTTTTCCGAAAACTGCACAAAAAATGGATATAACATCTGTAAATCATTAAATTTAATATTCATCCGTTATCACCAGTTTATCTTCCGCAAAAAAAGTACCCTCTGCCTCTAAATTTTTAATTCAACCGAGCGCCTCTCGATTACAGTTCAATAAATGGAATAACCTCCACAGTTACTACCTCCCGTAACTCCAGTCCGTAAATAAAAAAAACCGCTAGTTAAATTGACGAAACAATAAAAGCACATATTTTTTACGCGCCGAGATTCGCGCGGGCATTTGGCGCGGGCAATTCGGGGGGCCGCGCAGCGCTCGGGCATAAAATCAGGACGTAAACATGGCTTTCTGTTTTTCGTGGCGCGTTTGTCATTCGGATCGGGGTGGCTGCACTTGTTTGTGGATTTTGCCTCGTTTAACTACTGCTTTACGGGGACATTAACGTTTCCGCGTGCGCTCAAGCAGCGCAGGCAGGAGCTAGCTTTTGCGGTCGGCCTTCGAGCACGTAAGTGGACGGAAATTTATTATTATCATTAAACTCGTGCTGAATAACCTATCGAGTCTGAATATTGCGAAACGGTAGAGAGAATCGCTGTATAGTGCCGAGGATTGATCAGCCCCGGTAGCGCGTAAATCGATGAAACGGCAAAATGGCCTGGCAAATCTGTGTACCTCGCAGCGGAGCGTATCGCGCTGGTATACATACTCGTCAAAGCCAAACACGTGTAAAACAGGAAAAAAAAAAAATACTTTATCCGCTCCACTTCGCAAAATAATTCCAAATTTAAAAAAAAAATTGATCATGATTTACCGTACGGCAGCGCGCTAAATAAAAAAAAAAGCTGCCAAAACCTTCGTTATTTTTGTTACCCAAAACAACCCTGCGCGCATACAGCTGCATAGCTAGTGCTAAATAAAAATCGGCCGTTGTCGCGCGCGCGCATCCACACGTGCAGTCGTATAACGTTCGATAAACGTCACGTTCGTATTCCGCGCGCGCCTTTATGACATTTTAGTGCGCTCTGGCCGAGCTAGAGAGCGAGGGCGTGATTTACATCGCGCGCCCGCGTTCCTCGATGCTAGCCTGCAGTCGCGCAGAGCGGCTAACTACCGCGTTAAAATTCAAACGAGCCGGAACTCTAATTAATCCTGCGCGTCTTTTGCGACGCTGGCTGGGAGAAAAATCGCGGAGTGTCTTTTAACTGAGGTCTGGTTGGATGTCTTGTCGGAGTTTTTGCTGTGAGAGTTTTGGGAGGTGGTAGTTTTGGTGGTTGGTGGTTTGAGGGTGGATGTGGGTGATTATATGGAGATTTAAGTATAGACGCGGTCTGCTTTTGTTTGAAATGTTATTGTTCGGCGTGTAATTTACACCGCTGTGAAAATGCTAATGGGAGTTATCCGGGAAATTCAAATTACAGGCGTCATGCCTGTTAGTTAAACTAACAAAATGTCGGCAATTTCAATGCGGCGATATATAGGAGAATTTATTTACGCGTTTTGTTTGCGTATTTATTTTCAGCTTAATATCACGGTTACTTCATAATGAGCGTCAGCTATTTCGACGAGCGTCAGTTTGTTAAACCAACAATCCCGGCGAATATAAAGCTTTACAGGAAAATCATCTGTAAATGAAACCGAGGCATTCATTATGCAGGTTGCTTCAATAAACAAATCAATAATTAGAGAGTCGTAATCCCTTCTTTCAAAATTCATTTATCCATCCCGACCAAATAGTATATCAAAATAAAATGACGCGCGCGCCATTGTTAGCATGAGCATAAAACCACTTAACAATGCATACGTTTATGCATTTGTTTATTAATTTTATTTCAGTCTGCGCCCGTTAAATCAGGCAGCCGCGTATTAAACAGAGCGCTTAAACCCGACGATACTTTATTACCAGTAAAATACGCCAAATCGCGCCGTATTTCACTCACATAATTTTCCGCGCGCGCATAACGCCACGCTTTTTTCATCTCCGCGGCTCAACGACGACCACGAGGCTCTTTGCGTAACAATAAAGAAATATTAAACGCACTGCGATGCATAATTTATGAGAGCACGCGCGACACTACATCGAACCGGCTAAACGTCACGTTATAATTTAATCCCCGTACTAACGTTAAATTAACAAAAAGCAGGCCGGCAATTACAAAATCCAAAGCCATCCTCTCTCCGGGCATTAAAAAATTAACGACGCTCCTCCCTCATAATTCCCGATTACCGGCCCTTAATACCGATGGATTTTGCGGCGCCCGATTCCCCCGCGTTTCTACATGGACAATGAGCTGTTATACTCGTCAAAGCCCCGGCGCCGGGCCGCTCCTGAATGCTTTATGACGCCTCGCGCCCGGCGACCTTTCGCTGCCAGAGCCCATGAAATAGCCATTCCTCTTATTCCCCGGCCGCTTTGCCATCCTTCCTCCTCTCCTTTTTCTGAAAATTTAACCCGCAGCCCCCGAAACTCCGCGACCTGAAAAATTCAGACGGACACGTGTAAAATTGTATGCACTCCTCGTTTCGTTTTTCTTCCCATCCTCCTCTCTTTGCCGGTAATTAAACGAGCCTCTCGCTTATTATCCTCGTCGGGACTAACGCGCGCGCCTCGCTCCACGTTAATGAGTTAAAAGGTTGCATCTGCGCGCCAGCTCGAAATCAACGAGCTGCCTCGCTCCTATGCAAAGCGCCTCTCTCTCTCTCTCTGGGCCATTATATTCTCTCGCCGTGCGGAAGAGAGAGAAAAGGAGGAGAGAAAGAGCTACCCTGCTTTGTGCAGAGCGCGTGCGGGGCCAACCCACTCCCGGAGACGCCGAGAGAATGGCACTTTAAGACCGGGCTGCGTTGGTCGCTTCGTTTTTCTCGCGCCCGGGGAGAAGAGGCGGCTTTGCAGGCGCCGGGCGCGACGCTTTTGTGAGTTAATGTCGCATCGAAGCTATGTTAAATAAATGCCCCGGACGATGTACGGAGAGGTGGTTATTTTTATTAGGTTGCGTTCGATTGTTTTTTAATTCTATTTCGCGGATGAAGTAATCGAGCTTTTATCTCCCGGGCTGGGCTGCCAATTTTTCAGGCGAATTATTCAAATGTTCATTATAATAATTCAGTCTCTTTCATAAGCGCAGTCATTCCGCTTTGAAACTAACAGACTGTGATTTCAGTAAATTAAGCCCGAGCGCGCAAGCTCGCGAATGGAAAGAACGAGCTTAAAGCCATAAAGCGCGAGAGCCCGCGTATTTTCAGCAAAAAGGCAATACCAATTGTCGGCTTTGATTTCCTTCGACTGTTTTCATTTTCCCTAATTCCGCGTGACGTATTAAATTTTATTAATCTCGCCAACTACAAAGCTCCTGCACATCCAGCTCGCTGACCGAAATAATTAGTCGAAACGTCCCGACAAGCACACGATCCAACATAGCGCTTTGATGCTTTTGTGCGCGGCTGCTACCACCCCGGAGGAGATTTATCCCCTTCTACACTCCCTTTCGGAAGAAAATCATTCGCTTATGAGGGCCGCGCGTGGCTGGGTAATAAGCAAGCTGTTTGGACGGCGATTAATGATTGCCATTCGTCAGGCCAGGCCCGCGGCCTTATCAAGCTCCCCGCGAGCTTGAATATCGTCTGTGTGAGAGAGGAGCAGTTTCCCGCTCCGTTTATGTTCAATTATGAAATTATCAATTTTACCTTGCGAGCGGTGAGAGGCGGGGGAGGTGGGTATTTATCGAGAGCTTTTTGCCTGGCGGGGGATTCGTGTTATTGATCTGTGCCTGTTTTATTCTGTGTGAACTAGTTGTTATGTACAGTTGGAATTGAAATGCTCATTATGTGCTTATTTTTGAAAGAGTTAAAATTAGCTACGCGTATTGAGTGCAAGATTATTTTTCTTAATTAAAATAATTATTGGATTCTATAAAAGAACTACACAAATCATTTTCTTAAATAAAATTTATAATAAACGCATTTTCTACTGTATTTTGATTACCAAGTAAAGTTTTTGGTGTTTCATATTTCATTGTCGTATCGTTATAATTTTTCTTTTATTTCCTATTAAACTTGTCGCAAGGACAAGATAGACTGCATCTTAACGTGTTTACATTTCCAAACAATTAAATTTAGCATTCTCATCATTTTCGTAAAAATGTAAAATCCGCCTGACCATGAATCAAGCTCGACCCGGCAGCTTAGCAAGCGCGTTAATTCGGCTAAAGCTTGTGTTTCTTAATGGGGTCGGATAGTCCTACTTTACCGACATTTTCAAATTATATAGTTTTTTGACCATTAAAAAAAATATA
>UELX01003354.1:0-24001 GCA_900480035.1 Eupelmus urozonus | reverse complement strand
GCAGTATTATGTAAATTGTATTATATTTTGTACTGAGTTGTGCAATAAATAAACCATCTATCTATCTATCTATCTATCTATCTTAAATAACGGTATATTACAATTTAAAAAAATATTTTCCACAAATTTTTATTTTTGCTTGGCAATCATTACACCTTATCAAAGAATGTAATTGCAGATGCATGATTCACGCAAAAGCAGATTAAAGTCAGTAAAATAATATTTAAATACAACAAATAATGTTAGTCAATATAATTAAGCTTTTTTATCAAAACATTCGAAAGGCCAAAATGTTTTATTATTATAATACAAAATATATTTTATAAATAAAGTATCATTTGATCATAAAACTATTGAAACTATTGAAATAATTATTAAAATAATTTCAATAGAACTGGCGATATTGGCAAATGAAGAATATGAAAAAAATAACCATTGGAAGTTACCAGTAAAAATCATCGACATTTTTTTTATAAATTTCAATGCCAGCAGAGCAGTTCGCGCACGTATATCGAACGCTCTTCTAACCTTGTAGAACCATTTGCTCTCTCGATAACAAGTGGTGGCTGCAGCGAACCGCTGACTTAAAGCGAGCCGCGCTTAATTGACTATAATTGTTGAACGGAGATGCGGCTTTGTCGTCTGCGGCCATCAATTCGATTCCTCCAGAACGCGGGGACAATCAGTTTCACGAGGAGTCCGCTACTAGGCTAACTGGGATTAATTCTAGTTTTATTAGATGTTATTGTCAATGCCGGTTTAGAAGAGACGCCTTGTTGTTGTCAAATCTCGTATTGTTTTAGTTTGCAATTAATAATTTGTAAAATGATTTTCTATAATATTATTTTAATTACCTTAAAATTTTCGATCAAAATAAATTTTACTCATACGTTTACCGAATAATTACATAACAAAGTAAAGGCAAAATTACATGAATATGATATTATGGTTATTTTTAATCAAGGAAAATTTTGAGACGAATAAATGTGTGAATAGAACCGGAATGTCCGGTTTGTTAAAAGCCGTATGTATTTTTTGTACAAAATTTTGTGCAATACTTAGACATTTTTAATTAATATCGTGGATTTTTCGTAAAAATCCAATTTTATTATTGACATTAAGAGCGATCTTTTCTTTTATTATCACAAATACTCGTTATTAAAAAAAGCGTATATCAGAATGACTCTGCAAATCCGTTTTTACCAAAGGCTAAAAATTTTTGTTAAATATAAAATATTGAAACTGCAATAGTTTCGACGCCGGTCTGAAATCTTTCCAATCTGTTGCGACGATTTATGCTTTAATGAAATTCGAATCACGTAGCAAAAGTAAAAATGGGCACAATTTTTCATTTGCCAACTTCTTCAGTTTTTTACTAGTATTCCTTTTTTGTTTATTTTTCACACTCCAGACATCGTTAAGTATTTATTTTCCATCCAAAACAAGCCATATCTTTGTTAACATTTATGAGTGACCGATAAATATGATAAAGCAGATGACTTGCATGTGTAGCTAATAAAATTGCAGAAATTGAAAAAGGTATATTCAATCTTCATTCATTTGACATAACATGAAGTTTTTTTTTATTATTAAGTTAATTATTTGATGAATTTAAAAATTTCCAATATTATATAAAAGCAGAGGAAGATTATGTTCATTTTTACGTAGTCTGATAAATACGGATTGGTGCTGCTAATTAGCATTAAATTTTGAAGAATTAAATGTAATTTCCCATAAATAATGTTTGAATGTTACAACATTTAAGTAGAAAATAAGTTTAAAATGCTAAAAACTAAGCAATATTAACTTTTCTTTATTGACAAGCGGACATTAAAAAAAAAATTTGATCGTTTTACGCACATTAAGCCCTCCGTATATGAAATTTAAAGAGTCAATACAAGATTAAAATTCATATGCAAACTTCTATATTTTATTAAGGTTTTTTTTTAATGAAAACTAAAAATCTTTGATTTGAAAATTAATATTTTTTTTACTAGTCCATAGTATACTTCATCAATTCAAACGACTTGCAAAGCGGCTAATTTAATATTTCTTCGCGCTTTAACAAAACTGCTAATATTTTATAAAAACAAAATTTTAATTTTATCGATAATACAACTAAATTTATACATTATTTGAACAGATACTGAAACTCATTTTTTAGTAAAGTTATTAATAGTGACTATAAAATATATCTATATAATAAATTTACATTGTTTAAACTGATTTTCATTTCTATTTTTGTGGAATAAGATTATTTTAAAGTATAAGAAAATAAATTTATTCATAATAATAAAAAAGAACAAATACTTTTGAAACATATTTAATTTACACTAATTTTTAATAAATTTTTAAGAAACTTCAATAACACAACAAAAGTATTTAGGAGTTTTTTTTTTAAATTATTTATGGGACCAAACAAATTGTACATTCTTAAATAAACATAGTTCGAAAATACCATAAAAGAATGACGTACTTCAGCACTAAATAATTATCTTTTATGAGTCATGTATTAAGGTTTAAAAAATAGCATAAGTAAACAATAAACAAAAAATAAAAAAATTAAATAATCAATATATTATTGTCTGTTTTTAATCTCCACAGGGAAAGTGTGTAGTGAAAAACTTTTAATAGCTATTGTACCTGTTGAATTAACAGTCGAGATACTTCTGAATTTGTGGACAAATGTTTGACAAATTTTATATCACTTTATTTAAGTATGCCTATGGGAGTTTAAAAAAATTTGGCCTATAAAACGAAAAGCAAAATGACGTTTATTTGGCAAGCGCGATGCCTGTTAATTTAACAGGCAAATGTATGTATATTCAATAGGTACACCGTTAAGAAGCAAAAAAGTTAACTGTTTACAAGCTTGTTTTTCACGTCGGTTTTAAGCTGATTATTTACTGTTCGAGCTGAGCGTCTTATTCTGTGAATTGAATATAAGAAATAATTAATCTCAGTTGTCGAACTGTTATCGTAAGAACAAGCTTCTACGTAGATTTGTAATTATAATCATTTATGTACGTTGATAACAGTTTATTAATAACTTTATTCATTACATCAATGTTAAATGACACGTTGCAAAAATATTATTTTACAAAGTATCTTTTGAAAAAAGTTATAACGGCTCGTTTCACTATAATGATATCTAATATAAGAGTCTAATGTGTGCGTATCGTTTAAAGGCATTACAGACTTTTAATGAAACGTGTGTTCCATTCGTTGAAGAGCAAATAATTCGCGAACTAGTAGATACATAACAAACAGTCGTATTATCTGTATATTGGACGAAATAAATTAAAATAAATTACATTGACCGTGAATCATATTTTTTTTAGGTTCTTTAGATAAGATTTCGTCAAAGACAATTAGTCACACAATACTTTAAACAGTCTTACATGATAACCACCAAAAGATTTACATCTTCTCCATAAATGGTTAACTTAATACTATCCAAATACTTCCCAATACATAAAAGCAATAAAATAACGTATCATTATTCCAAAGCAAGAAGTACCAACAATTCAATACAGTCCCAGGGCCATTAAAATACCAACGTACTCTTACAAACCATCTCCGACCATTACATACTCATGACATAATGAATATACCCTCCGCAAATCTCAGAGGTCAATCTCGATCTGAGCACTCTCTCACGCCTACGTCTGCATAATTTAAATCCCCATCGAACCTCTTTCTCCCCGGCATTCCACTCTTTTGTTTCCCGCAAATCATTCGATTGATAACGCCTCGACGCCGCCTCGAGTAAACATTCTACACATCCACGCGAAACAGCTGTGCCGCTCGAGTGAATGGCCTCCTCGGCTTATCGCGACACCCGCGACTAGCCGTCCCCGCAGTTCCAGAAAATCGCAGACACCCGCGCCGCTACCCCAGACGCGCACCCTCCGGCGCGTCGTCAGCCGCGAACGTAAACACGGCTAGCGCGCGTCAATGGACTGCGGAGAGGTCTGCTACGATCAACAGGTGACTATATATATATATATATATGCGCATGCACGGGAATGCGCGCGCGCCTACCGTATACTAGCACGTGTATTGCGCGGGAACAGTAGTAGTGGACGTCGTACCTGCCAGTGTCCGGCGCGCGGCTCTTCAGCTCGTAGTACATGAAGTCCTGGGAGCTGGGCAGCAGCGAGAGCGCCTGCTCCAGGTCGCTGCTGTACTCCAGGTCGAGGCAGTCGTCGCGCGTCAGCGCGGCCAGGTCAAAGCCCATATCGATGCCCGACTCGTCCATCTTTCCTCCTCTCTGTATATCTGCCTCTCTCTCTCGCTCGCTCTCGGGCTGGCTGTCTCTCTTATACGGCAGCTTGTTTTTCACCTCCTTTCGAATGCTTCACCACGGCACTTTCTTTTTTCGCTGCGCGCACTGCTGCTGCTTTCCTCCTCGGCGTTGGACCCGCCGAGCACTGCTGGAAAAACTCGCGCGGCGAGAAACCGAACGTCAAAGCAGAAAAAAAAAGAAGATGACGAGCCGAGGAACGCGCACCAAAACACAGCGCTGCACGCACGCGGGAAGATAAGGCGCGACGAGGAGGATGAGTTCGGCCTACTTTTGCCGCGACCGCGCGCGCCAGAAGACCTCGGCTCGGCCAGGCAGAGATGGCGCGCGCGCGCACGCTCGAGCTCGCGGAGAGAGTTCCAAACTTGCGCGCACAGAGAGAGAGCCGAGCTCACGTGACGAGGGCGGCGAGGGACGCGAGGATCGTCGGCGACGACGACGACGTCGTCGGGAGCTGGCGGCTGGCTGGCCCGCGCGCGCGCGGCCGGGTGCGAGGAGATAGTGCGCCAGCGCCGGCTGCTGCTGACTTCATCGCTCGTGGGAGCCGTTGAACGGGAGAAAGAGAGAGGCCGACCGGTATAGGCTCAAGAGAGAGAGAAAGAGAACGAGAGACAGAGAGAGTGGCTGACGCTGGCGGCATCTAAGAGCGAAGGCGGGAAGCTGATTGCGAGTTTGGCCGACACGAGTCGGCATGATACTACTGAGGCGCTCGGATGTGGGATTCTGGGGAATTCCGGGGGGAGGATGAGTGGACGAGAAGCTGTCGGAAGGTTTGATGGCTGGGTTGCAGGGATAAAGGAGAATTGATGAGCGAATGTGATGATTAGAAAGTATTAAGTTTATAGTTGATTATAATTTTTTAGATGTATTACGGCATAAAACTTTAGAAAAGAATTTTTATTATTGGGAAGTTCGAATATTTCTTTTTATTACAAAATGTCATTATAGAAAATTAAAAATGTCCAACAATCCAGAAATGGCTTACACATCATAGGCTTCCTGGAAAGAAGTCTTTTAAATGATAGCGTCTGTAAGAACCGATTCAAAAGTAGTTAATTTCAACTCTGTTTTATTTTAACGACGTTACATTCTTATCTCCGACTTAGCCTTGCTATTGCACCACTCTTAAAAGAAGCCTTATAAAGAAGATAGCATTGTTAATTTGCTTTTTTAGATATGCATAGAAGGATATTAGTCTTTGGATGTACTCATATTAAATACAGTAATTAACTCTGAAACGCTGATGTGAGTTTAAATTGTAATTATCGAAATTTGTTAATAATTATTGTTGCGTTTATCCTAAATACACGCAATCTTTTTTATTATGATTAACTTAAAAACTTACAAAATTAGATGTAAAATTTATAACTGATATAATTTTTTAATAAAATAAGGAAATAAAACAAAACTTTCTTAATAAGTATGATGGTTAGAAATATTAATCTATATTCTCATATTTTAATAATACCTTATAGGTTTTTAAGTAACCATTAGTTTTTGTTGATTAAATTTTTAATTTTAAGAGACTACGCAGAGAAATCGTATTTGGAAAAATTACTATACTTTGTAGGAGTTTTTACGAAATCTTTAGTAATTTTTCCTAAACTTTTAGTAAAATTTATTTATTTTTTTAGTTTTAATATTCCTAAAAACTTTAGTAATTTTTTTTTTTACGTATTATTTAAATATAATCTTAATAAATATCTTTTTTATTGAAATACAATCTCAAAGATCAAAGTAACCATCTAAATCTGATTATATCTGCTTTCCATCCCATTTTGGCATACACTCATGATATATTTCTCATTTGTAGGCAACTAAGGCCGCTGTTTTCTTAAGTAAAGAATTATATGCAATATCCAACTTTGTGAATTAACATCTTCTTAAACCCAAAAGGAATTTTTCTAGAAAAATTACCGTGCTAGAATAATAATTATGAGACGAAGCTTCCCTTAGAATTTTTTTTCCATATACAAACATTTCTAACGTCAAAAAAAAATCCAAATCTTTCTCCTCTAGAAAGCGATAAGTAAACATTCTCCTCAACAAAAAAGATCGATGGGCTGCAAATCAGAGCTCTCTACGCACAGGAGCCGTGAATCTCCGCGGAGTGCACGCAGCGTATATCAAGCTCGAGATGTGTGCGAAAGCTTTATTGTTCGCCCCATTGTGCTCCTTTACAGAAGCACGCGCAGCCCGCGGTGCTAAGTAGGCCATAGTGCGGCTGCTTGGCTCGTAAAGCCCCCGGGTGCCAAGTACAAAGTGAAGCCGGGACAGGGCCGAGGAATATGAAAGGGACCTGCCGCTGAAGCTTGAGGAATTTTGAACCGCCACTGGCTTGTTTGCCGCTAATTAAGCATGTTCATCGGATGAATGAACCGTCAAATTTAATAGCTGATTAGCAACGCTGAATTTTAACGCTTCGAGAAGATTTTTTTTCATATGTTTTATGAAGAAACTTTTTCTTCTTTGACAGTAGGTTTGGGTTGTTCAGGCAAATTTTTAAACAAATGAAATTTTTTAGCATAACAATTTTTTAATAATAACAGTTGCTTCAGATTCTGCATCCGAAGAACATATCAATAATCGAAATGACCGAATATTTATCGATAAGACAAATGATTTTTAAGGAAGTTTATTAACAAGTGCATGAAGTATACACAACAATTAATAAACTTTTTGGCAATGCTCGCAATTCGCGAAATAAAAACATACGATTGGTCAGCGGAAAAATGCCTTCTTGTTTGCTTTTATGCAATCGAATGAAGAAAATCAAAACAAAACGATGAAGTGTCGTACAGCGATCACTGTGGTTCCGTTCAGTCGAACGAGAAACTTACTAACTAATTGATGAACATATTGGCTGTTAATATTTCACTGAAACTTATAACGGTAAGTGTCTATTTATTATTGAATTATTCTTTTAGAAATAACAAAATTTATTATTTTATAAATGCTTACTAGTTTTTTTTATTAATCTTAAAATTATTTTACTGATAGACATCTGATTGCAATTAATCTCCCTGAAATAGTTTCGTCAATTAACTTATGGAGCTCAAAAAGCAAGCTGGAAATTTGTGCCTTCTGCTTTTTCTAACAGTCTTTAAGGGTGGAAACAGCGCGGGTGGTAGGTTACCCCCGGAGGTTTCTGAACGGCTTGATGAATATTGGTACATGTATAAGGTAATAATTTAAATTTTTTTTCTTGTCCAATCCTGGAATATTTTCACTAAGATATTAGTGCGTCGGTTCTTTAAAATTTATCATCAATATTATTATATGAAAATACGAGAGATTTTCCAAATTGAAAAAGTGAATAATGTTTTAGCAATAATGGGTTAGTGCTGCAAACTGACTTATAACACTACAAAAAAACAGTGTAATATTTAACAGTATAAATTTTATATGAAGTTTCGAAGTTACCTGTACAATTCTTAGGCTATATTCTTTTTAGTAATATCAACGCCTCTTATCGATATAAGTATCTAAAAAATTAATTCGAAATGATTATAACTCTGTACTAGTTTAAAAGAGTTACGATTATGCCAAATGGATGTTTGAGGTACGATTACATTGATAGGAGATGTTGACATATTGAAAAATATAATTATATTTCAAGTATACATGATTTATGTGACCTTATATTTTATAAGTTGTCATTCTGATCATATATTATTTTTTGGAAATATAATAAATCCTTTCTATTAAATGAAATAAAAACTGAAAATTTTGCAACATTAAATTAAGAATATTTCTTAATAAATTATAAAATTTATAAACATTTAAGGATTTCGAAATGCTTACATTCCTTAATTACTTCCACACAAATTCATTAAAGGAACCACAATTAAAGTAGCAACGATCTTTCAACGGAAGATAAAATACAAGCATCGACGCTCACTTCAAACAATGAACAACTATCAAAGCAAAACCATCCAACCCATACCTCTCTCACAACCTTCCCTTCAATCCCCACAAAAAGAACCCGATCATCGTATCGGTCTCGTTCCTCATTTTTTGCTGCCTCACAGGCCATACTCGCACAGTAAATTTCCTTGCCTCTTTTCACAGACACGACACAATAAGACGTACACCGGCCGGACGGAGGAAGCACGGCGGGCCGCCTGGGAGGAGAACCTGCTCAAGATTTACGAGCACAACCTGATGGCCGCCGCGGGACATCACGAGTACGTCCTGCGCGACAACCACATTGCCGATCTCGACACGCCTCAGTACATACGCGACTGGGTACGTACAGAGACACGCGCGTAATCGAGGGTGTACACCTACACAGCCCCCGTAGGCGTGAACGTTGACCCGAAGATAGGACCCTGGGATTTGCTTGCCGCGAGAGAGCGTATTGAATTAACGGCCAGTGCGGAAGGAGGATGAGAGAAGGGTTCGATTGCATGGACCTGGCATTTTTTTTTCTCGCTGGTTGAAAGTTCCGAATGGGTTTAATTACAATTTTCGTTGATTTTTTAATGGAACGAGCACGGTTTTGTTTAATGTTTTGAAATATTTTATACTTTTTCGGGATTACGAAGAATGATTGACAAACGGTGATATAAAAGATTTGATCATGTACGACAGAAGAAAAAAAATTTCTTCAATTTTTTGACTAAACATTAAGTAGTAACAGAAGTCTTACTCTAAAAAGATGCTAGCTAAACTGAATAATACCTTCAACTT
The DNA here is from genome assembly GCA_900480035.1 of Eupelmus urozonus. Lineage (NCBI taxonomy): Eukaryota > Metazoa > Arthropoda > Insecta > Hymenoptera > Eupelmidae > Eupelmus > Eupelmus urozonus. The sequence continues at coordinate 15,003 of UELX01003354.1, read as the reverse complement.
CTGAAAATACCAAGAGTCAAAAAAACTTAGCAGTAAAGTCCTACAAGAAGACAAAAATCCACCTATTACTATCCAAACGAATTTACATCCACGCAATCATCAAAATCTCTTAATCGAAACATTTGCTTACCAAGAAGCCTCTCATCAATTAACCATCCTCATCTTTAATCGCTCTTAGGTGAAGCTCGTGCCAAGTCGTCGCCGTCGGCTGATGGACGACGACATGGTCGCCGCAGTGCTGACCGATCCCAAGAAGGTCCCTCGCTCGCTGGACTGGCGTGCGAAGGGCTTCGTTACGCAGTCAGAGAACCAGCGCGACTGCGGAAGTTGCTACGCATATAGCATAGCAGGAAGCATATCTGGACAAATATTTAAGCAGACAGGCATGGTGGTGCCGCTGAGCGAACAACAGCTCGTCGACTGCAGCACGCAGACGGGCAACCTCGGCTGCTCAGGTGGCTCGCTCAGGAATACACTCAGATACCTGGAGAGGTCCAGGGGACTGCAAACCGATGATACATATCCCTATACGGCTCAGGTGAGATTGCGATTATTTGGATCTTATGATTTTGGTAGGCATAAGTGCAATACGTTGGGTAATAGTAAAGATGGTATGTGTAGTATCATTTTAAAATTCAATTTTATGACTTTAGCTAAACTTAAATTGAAGCTAAACTTTTATTTCTCTAATACAGGTATTTTAATACCTTACAGCATACAAAAATTTAACTTTTTTCCTGATTGTTTGATATATTAATGATTACTTATTGAGAAAAAAAGTATACTTTTAATCAAAACATTAATGCTTGAATACCATGTATGAAATCAGATCAATTTTATTTAAACAATTTTAAGCCGAGTTTTTTTAAGCCCCTCTAAAAAAAATTCTCTATTAATTATAATAAGAAAATGAAAATTTTATTAGGAATCTTTCGATTTTCTTTACGTTAAAGCTAATAGATAGAACGAAGTTACTACATATTTATATAGAAATTACCATCCATGTAGTACATGGAGAATTTCGTTATCGTAAAGTCGTCACTTGCGTGCAAACTGACAAGCGTTGTAAATCGGATTATCGCGCATTAACAAATGCGAACCACACTTCCTTGTCAAAAGATAAATATTATTTTACATTAGTATTCAAAAATTTTGAATGAGAGCAGCTTTTTCTCTTGAAATGAATTAGTTTTGGATCATAAAGATTGAGATGGCTAAAATAATGTTTGATCTATAAAAATACACTTGAACTTATTTGAATAGATAGATATAAGTACTTACAGAATCTTGAAACAATAATAGAATTTCATAATTCTCTTTAGTTTATGATTTGTATTTTTTTTTATCTTAATCGTTTAAAAACTTTAAGAAAGTTATAATTATATTTAACACAGTCACTTAAATAATTTTTTATTTTTACATGTAAATTAGTAATTTATTTTAATAAATAATAACTTTTATTATTATAATGATAACAAAATAAAAATTTTTTTATATTGCACCTCTTTATCATTTTAAATAACAATAAACTTTATCATTTTCTGTTAAGTTACGTAAAAACAAACATAGGATTCTTTGTGTAAACGCTAAAATATCGAAAAATACCTTAGAATGAGAGAGAAAAATTTCTCATCATCGGGGCTCCCGCCAGTCACGCATGAACTAGAGATAATCGATTATCGACGAGCACTGACGCGCCATTAACCAAATTATTTATGCCCAGACGACAATATACACTTGTATCAATTTTTGTAGCAAATTTCCATGAAAACGCAAATCTCCAATAATATTTTTCTTATTTTTATTCAATTTTGGACTGAAATGAAAAGTAAAATCAAATATTATCTTCTCGTTGAGAAAAATCTCTATCTCTTTAAAAAATTTTTAATAAGATTTGAATTTGAAAACTTTTATGATATTTATTTAAAATATTCCGAAATTTCAAAAAATAATTGAAATATTAATACATTATTGGTTGCTTACTAAACGCTTATAACTAAAATTCATAACTAATATTAATTCTTATTCATGTTGTTTTTAATTCATCACCTTAAAAAATAAGTTTAATTACAATAATTGAAAAATTTTAGCAATTTATTGTTATTAGCGTATATTATATTTAGAATTTTATTATGTATTTCTTCATTGTTTAAATAAATTTTTTGTTTAAAAATGATTCTTAACAAACAAAAAATAAAGAAATAAATAAATACAAAATAAGTAAGAGTTAGAAGAAAAAAGAAAATTTAAAAAAAACGAGCATTTTTCCACTTAAGCAAGGTTCCTGCAAGTTTCAAAGAAGTTTAAGCGTGGTGAACATCACCGCTTGGGCAATTTTACCAGCTCGCGACGAGAGGGCGCTAGAAGCCGCAGTCGCTACTATCGGCCCGATTGCAGCCTCAATCAATGCCAGTCCTAAAACCTTCCAACTCTACAGGTAATCAAACAATGTCTTTTTTTACGACTACTACCCCGATTATCTAGGAAAAATAGGATAATTGCATGAAAGAAAAAGCTGTTGGCTATTTATTGGTACAGTTTTCTCAAATTTAATGTAAATAAATGTAAAAAATTTGATGTAAAAAGTTTATATAAATCAGTACAAATATAATTTAAATAAGCCAAATTTTAATGATAATAAAATTGATTTATTTAAAAATTTGAATGATTTTCAATCATATTTGTAAAATATTAAAATTTATTGTACTTAAAGAAATCTTTTTTACTACTGAAATTACTAATATTGATAAAAACTGATGAAAATAAGATATTTTTAGTAAAAAAAATATAAGAAAATTTAAGTAACTATAGTATTTACAAGGTGTGGGTTAAGTGCAGCAAAGAGCTTTCAATAAGACTCTGAAGCTCGATTTTTTATATTTTTTAAAATGATATACGGTTCTTATAGCTTTTTCAAATAGGCCCTTTTTAATAAAGTATGATCTACTTAATCTTAAATATATGATGTATTTTCCTTTTACTGGTTATAACATTTTAAATCTTGGTATCAATTAAATGAGAGAAAAATATTACAATTCAATAAATAAAATTGGACAAAAAACTTTACTTGAAGCTTTGATTTGTTAAAAAATATTTACTCTTTCAAAAGTTATGAGCAATTGAAGATATCTTAAAAAATTTACTATATTTGTCTGAAAATAATCTTAAAATAAAAGACAATCCTTTTATTACTGTGGTATAATATGTTTAATTACATATAATTTTTGAAATAATCAGTATTTTTTAATGATTTTAAAATTAAAACTTTGCTGTGTTTTTTTACATGGTCTTTTTCCTTCTTTTGTAAATCATAAATATTTAGGATGTTATAAAACTTTTGAGATGAGATAGCTCACACCTCGAAAAAAAGAATCCATTTAATAGAATTATGGATAATGGACTATCAAAAAGCTATATAACGCAAAAAAGCCATAGTAATTACAAGAAAACTTAATAACTAATAGTATTAGAAATGGAAAATTTTATATATATCATAACGATACTAATATGACAAATATATTCTTAAAATATAGTTAAGAATTTCGATTATTCAATTATAGATATTTTTTTAATAGAGAAAATAAGAGACGTAATATTAGAAACATTTTTCATATCTATTTCTATTTATTGATATTCCTAGATGAAACATAGCAATTATGCCTTTATTTTTAAAACACATTTTAAACAACTCAGTCTAATCGCTCTAAAATATAACAACGTGTGAATATCGTAATTACGGGAGAAAAAAATTATCAGCTTACGCAATTTATTTACATTTCACGTGTGCACGACTTTACGCGAATTCGTAGTAAAGATAGTAGAGTGACTTTACATTAGCCTCGTTATCACGAATTCCAGACATTCTCCTCTTTGTACTTTGAAATCTTTGATTGCCCGACTACTATTTCTTCTCTTTGGTTTTGTGGGAACAAAGTTCATTTATCGGCTTGATTGACCTGATCAAAATTTCAACGGGACAAACCCAGCGTCATTTATCAGTTATATAGTTAATTAAAAGCAATAAATATTGAATATTTTCAATTTTAAATTTTCATGATTTAAAATTAAGTGGATAACACGTAAATCTAAAAATTGCATGAAATAATTAACCGAGTAAAAACTTAAATTTCCTTTTAAAAAATGTTAATTTAGATACTAAAAAGAAAAACTTATTATAAGAGCATATTGTTATTATATAGTTAAAGGATACTTTGTGCATCTAAGTTTATCTTAGAAAAACGTAATTTTAATATCAAAATATGTGTCAATAATAATTCCGATCTAACATAAAAATTAACAATTTATTAATTCAGTTCAGGCGTCTATGACGACCCAAGTTGCAGCTCGGATGTCGTGAACCACGCAATGTTAATTGTAGGTTACACACCGGATGAGTGGATCCTGAAAAACTGGTGGGGTAAAAGCTGGGGTGAGGACGGCTACATGCGCCTGAGGAAAGGAAAAAATCGTTGTGGCGTCGCCAACTATGCAGCCTACGCCAAAGTTTAGCTATGATTATTGTTTTCAATTTTTTGTACTTCTGTTATATATAAAACTTTGATAAAATCTTTTGTTTCTTTTTATTTACCCCTCCGAAGTCCATATTACTTCCTTTCCTGCAATCTTCGTATTGCAAAAAATTGTTAGAGCAGTGAAATTTTTTAATCGATACACAAACATATTGCATCGCATCCATAATTTCATCACGCTATTTCATCACTTGAAGAAACTATCAACTTCCCAATTAAAAACACTCTTCATCCAACACCTCCCAATCATACATGTCACAAGTAACGAGCATTTCGAAGCCTCCGCACCTTATCAAACCTCTTCCCATATAGGAGCTGTCAGTCGCCTCGGCAATGCTTAAACGGTGACGTGCCAGAGCGCGCGCGCTGTCAATTCGCGAGACCGCATGCATCAGGATGATCCCCGGGGACAGTTTACATAAGCGACAGCCGCGAAGGACGATTCGACAGAAGGGGAGAGCGCGTCGAGGAAACCAGATTGATTGGCTGGTTAACTAGGACCCACGCGCCTGCCTTGGCATCTCGAGCAATCGCTAGGGATTGGCTGTTAATTGATTAATATCGACCGGAGATTCGGTTGAATTTCTGGATGAGGTTTTTCAGAATTGATGACAATAAATAAATGAAATGTAGCAATAAATAAATGAAATGTAGCAATAAATATTTCGTTAATCATTTTGCGTATTAAGAGTCTCACTGAAATTATGGATAAAATTAGTGATGATAATCCTTTGATTTGCTTTAGCTTACCTGTATAACTCATTCTAAAGTCTCTGCTTGTAATACGCTTCCGTCGCGCTACGCATCTGATTCGCGTTGCAAAATTCAGCTAGCTTCGGGGCTTCCGCTTGGCGGGTTTCAATCTCGGGCGCCAAAACTCCCTCTTATATAGCTGGAATATGCCGAGAAAGTATTCGGATATTAGCCGAATCAGCGCTGGCAAGTCAAAGTCAAATTGAAACTACGGCTGATTAAAATTTCAGACGATCGACAAATATCTTGACACACATACTCTCCAGAAAGCCGTCCCCTTTTGCTCGCGCGCCTAGCATTGTGTCTACTCTGATTGTTACTCGACAATCGAATCGATTGTCCTCGAATGAATGCAGCGGTGTGCTGGCACAAAGAGCGATGCTCTTCAAGCATTCTATCGTAGTTAATTTGCACTTTTTGGCCTTGCTACATTGAACTAGATTTCCAGTTATTTAGAAATTGTAGAAGGAATCTTTTAAGGCAAAGTAGTTTTATACGATCTTCAAATACAGACTGACAGTAGAAACTAACCATAAGTATAGAATAGAACATTTATTGAATTTTTACTTTTTAAGAAAATGTGTTTTTGTCAACATGGAATAAGATAACTCACTTGATAACTTATGTTAAAACATTCTACTTTAAATTATAAGCAAAAACAGTATCTATCAGTCAAGATCATAAAGGAGCAGTAGTCCCAAGGTATAAAACCAAAACAAAACGCAAAGTAAAACTACTAATATCCAAGAAAAGCAAATCAGTCCTAAACAGTCGCTATATCGTGGACAATTAAATATAAATAGAAAGATAAAATATTCCCTTTGAGAGTCAGTCCAAAGCTTTTGTGCACAGAGTCTCAACAGTGTACTGTTGGACAAATCTCAAACTGTATATAAGCCTATTAAACTATTTGAACAATTTACTTTTTATTTTCATTAGAATCCATTTAAACTACAGTAATCTAGACGCATAAGTAAAAATTTTCAAACAACATAAAAATGTCCCAAAAGCGACGATTATAACGTAATAAAATTATAGATGCAAAATAATAATAAGCAAAAAACGAAAGCGATTATCAACACGTTCTCATGCCAGTGATCACGTACGAATAACACATCGATCGCGCAATGAGCAAAGAAAATAATAAAGATAAAAAGGTAAAACGCAAGAGAAGAAAGACTCCCATGACGTCGCTCGAAGAAAGCAAATAAATATCAGAGGCGTCCAACTTCTGGTCGGGCACGTACTCTCTCCTCTCATCATCTATTTTGCCCTGATCCTCGCACGTAGCCTACACGCGCGGACGCGCGAAAAAGGATTTACGACCCGGGGGTATATTTGCTAAGCGCGCTCACGTAGCGGTGCGCCGCGAATGTAATGAAATTAAAAGCCGGCCCGAGCGAAGAGAAGATCATCCTCGCGAGAATATGAGGATAGGGGAGGAAGAAGTGGGAGCGAACGTGCCCGCATTCCTCGATACCTGCGTGATAGAGTATTACACATGATGTTTGTGTGTGTAGGTGGGGGTGGGGAGTTTGTTTCATTTTTTATCAGGCTTGTTTCATTGAGGCTTTAATTGCTCAACGATAACACTACAGGAGGCAAGTGGTGTTGTCAAGAAGAACACTGTTCTTTTATTGACATGAAATAGTTAAGTTTCGTAGGGGGAAAATTCGTATCAATTGTCAATTTTTATTTAAACTAAAAACTTTTGACAAAAGGTATTTCTTTCTTTTAGCATTAATTATTATAAAGTTTTTTAATAATTCTCTCTTTTATTCAAAAATTATAAAGATAATATAGTTATAGTGGTACAGTAGTACTCCTTGACAATAAGGCTTCTCGCAATAAGAAAACTTTCCTTACATATCGCTCACCTTCCACTTTACATCTTACATGCAAGTCGCGTCGGCCTTATTCGGAAGAAATGATTTAAAAGAGAACAGCGAGAAACTTAATTTAGAATGGGGGAACCTATTTTGCAAGTCATTTCCTTACAAGCCTTTACAAGCCAAGTTTGAATATCTGAATTTTTTTTTTTTTTTTAAATAATCATATAATCTCATATATTTTACATAAGATCTTATTTTAAGTTTAATTTCGAATATGAGGGCAAAATGAAAAGTCAAGAAAATTTATTTATTATTATTACTTAAAATTATTAGGTTTATTAGTTAAAATTTGTATTCTGTAACTACAATTTATAAGTTTAAAGTAACATCATTTCCTCTTATCGTTCTTTTATTCGCATCAAAGCGATGATAAAAGTGCTCAATAACAGCTCTTCCTGATTTTTCAAGCCGCTTGTAGTTGTGAGAAATCAAATGTCTAAAACGCTAAAATTTAACGGATATCAATGTTTACTTCGTAATATTTTAATTAATAAAAGATCTCAAGATTCATGAACTATTATTTTTATATAGATTCCAGCGAATTCGCATCGACATTAGAGCTCATTTGCAAACTTAGCCTATGAATTTTATGTTCGGTAATCACAACTTCAATCGCGTAAATGCCAAAGGCGATCACCATGCCCATTAGTAAAAGGAGTAGATGCGGCGCAAACTCATAGATATTGATGCTAGATGCGCTGAGAATGTCTTTATAACATCGTGGCTTTCTGTATTGCCACCTCAGTACTTGACGATGGCTCAAACCTGTCTCTGATATTTTCATTAACCTGCAAAGATTTAGATAAATTTGAGTTGTACAGCTTGGAAAAATTCTGTTTATATTGCAATGGAATTGCAGTCTAAAGAAATTCAGTTACCCGACTCTGGATATCTCGTCGATTGAGCTGTTTATAGAGACTCCGAAGCATGTACGGGTCGGAGTCGCGACATGCACTTCCATTAGCTCGCAAATTTCGCGATTACTGAACTGTCGCTCGATTATCGGATAAGCAATGACTGGATGCGTGTGGTAAGCAAAGCCACCTTTCTGCACAAGTCGCATGCCTGTTTCAGGGATCATGTATCGCATTGAATCTGGTAACTTCAGCCAGTAGTTCTGATAGAATACTTTGGATTCCCAGTCTGGTTTCTAAAGAAAAAGAAAGTGTTGTTTCAACTAGAGATTTTATGTTAAATCTTTCGTACATTATGTGAACAAAAATTTTTATCTAAAAATTTATTAGATCAAAACTCAATAAATTTACTAAATTTCTGTGATTTATATATATATATATATTAAACTCTATTACAATTTCTATCACTAATAAATCATATATATTTTCTTTTTCTAAAATATTTGTTAAAGGGTTCATTCTAAATAAATTATTAAAAAAACTAGCCTTACTTTGAGAAAAAATTCTAAATAATCCATCCACTCAGATGACATTTTCAAACCTATTTTCCCAAATTCACTTAAGGAATCATTAATTTTGAAAATCGGCGAGTCTAGACGGACTGAAACAACGCTGGCTGAATAATAATTGTATATAAGTAAACTAAATATCATTATAAAAATAAATGCAATACGAGTATATACACTGTTTAATTTCATATCTGTGCCTAATTAGAAAACTAACATTAGAATAAGAAGTGAAAAATAGAGTTTGAGAGAGTTAACAAAATTTCTACCTTGCTGACACATTGCACCAATGATCAATAAAAATGAGTTAGAAAAACTGAAAACGACATCCTCTTCTATTTCAGTGCGTAGTATTATAGCTAATAACACTACACTTATTACTATTAATAAAAACATTAAACACCAAACTTCGTTTGTTAGTGGTTGGAGTGTTTCTTGAAATTTAATGCCTCGTGGCTGAGGATTTCGAAATATAAAACAAGTTCTGTAATATGGCCAATAATTGCCAATTCAATTAAAAAATGTTAGTGAATATTTTTTTGCTATTTTAGATTAATATGTTTACCTAAAAGGCCAAGATTGATAAACGTAGCGTAAATAATAAGATCGCTTAATAGTCATAATCAAAGCAGTGCCCGTAAAATCAGCTGAATTGTTCAGCAAAGCCTGTGCTAGAGGACCTACTGGATCACCCAGTTTCCAGGTAGAAGCTTCATAAGCTACTAAACTGCAAAATATTATGAACCGTTTTATCCACAAATTTATCTATTGTTCCAATAAATTATGAGTTATTTAAATTAATTTTGAGGAAACTTTATAAATAATTGGTATTTGCACTTACGAAAAATTGTATAGATCCGCAAGGTGGCTTAATATGTGAAATCCAAATTTAGAATTTGCATCTTTTGTAGCATTGGCGATATCTTCATAATATTCATTTAATTCAATGTCAGGTGGTCTATAAGGACTCTAAAAACCAAATAAAACGATAAAATTAGACTCATGTAATGAAAAGATAAATGATTTTCGATGTACCTTGAAGAACGTTGCTATCAAAATCAATTTGTTCAAATTCGATCTTCTGGCTAATTTTGTCTGTGTTAAAATAACTTTTAACCCGTCTTCCCTGTTCCAATAGCCAAAAAATGTTACATTTAAAGAAGAACCTCGAGTTTTCAGAATATTATAGACGTCATACAATTCATAATTTTCGGTGCTGGAATAAACGGCGATGATAAAATCAGTCGGTAGTCCGAATGCCCGATCATCGATAATATCCAAAGTACTCATGAGATCAACGCTCAATATCAACCAACATCGCAACTCATCGAACATTCTGTTGTGTGAGGCCTACTCACAACGTAACATTTAAGTAAATTTATTGAATTATATACCATGAACTTCTTTAAACTATGTTTGCTCACTCTATTCTTATTAATTCTTAAAGAATTATTATAGCTTTAATTTAGTAATTAAGTCAAATATATATGAGGAAAATAGTTGGCTTACCTCAATGAATACCGAAGCAAGACTATCCGTATCTTGATCACGAATGTCAATGAAAATTCCTAGTTTCCAATAATTAGTATTTCCAAATTTTTGAATATTTGATAGTTTATTTAACTTTAATAATGCTGCTTTGACACCTTTTTTGCTAAAATCCTTTAGCAACAATAAATCATCTGTAAACACTCTAATAATTATAAAATGAACATGACATATTAGGTGAATTTAAATGTGTAAAAATAAATATTTAACTTTTTACTTACATAACAAAACGTCGGTTTCTCTGCCTTATATTTTTCTTTTAAATAAATCGATCGATTTATTCTAAGTTTTGAAAATTCTTTCAATATTGTGTACAAAGCGTGTTTGAAGTACTAATAACTTCAAATACCGAAAAAACTATTGTTTATAATAAATATTTTATAATATCATTTGCCCTTGTCTAACTTGGTACGTCATACTTTTCTCATAAACAAATCGATCGATTTACTAAAAACTTTAGGAATCTTTTCAACTTGTTTTTTTTTTCAATTTATAAAAAATAAAATATAATAGCAAGTTTTTAATGATTCTGACGTCCTCATTATAAAATATTTTTTCAACAATATTAATCAAGAATTAATAAAATTTATTTAGTTTTACCTTTTGCATCTTTACGAGAAAATCCAATGACGCTTGATGTTCTTTTATATTTGAAGTAATCAATAATAAATTCATTATTGATATTAGAATAAACACTACAAAAAGAAGATATAATAAACACAAATTTCAATTCCATTAGCTCTGTAGGTAAAAAATAAGTATCGAGATTCAAATATTTGATAACAATTATATTATGTAAAGTGTTCTGCAACCCTTGTATTGTAACTCTGAAAATATTATGCAACAATATTAGTCCACAAGTTGGAGTGACTATTATTTATAATCATTATTTCTCTCTTATATTTAAAATTTTGTTTGTAAAATTGATTTACTTAATGATTTATTTAAAATTATAATTATATATTTTCTTCAGGAAATTTAACTACAATTTAAAAGTTATCATACTCATATTATGGTATTCATCAATACAAATCATTACGGTGTTCAAAATTACAATAAAATTATAAATAGAATAACTTTATAAAAAATTGTTAAGGCACTAATCGGAAACTTAAAGATATAATTCAGAAGCATTTATATTCTTACTTTAACGATCAATGTATAAACGATTCATAAATAAATTATTTCAGTAACGATTGGTTAAACTACTTCTACATAATTATTGTATTTCTAACTTTTTCTTTAGCTATGTTTGAAAAAAATAATAGGAAGGCTTTACATATAAGATTACTATAACTAGAACTAAAAAAGCTGGAAATTACTAAAAATAAATGAAAATTATTAGAAGATAAATCACTAGAAATAATTGCTATTTTCTTAAAAATTAACAGTTTATAATAAATATTTCTAGTTTTTTCTAGTTGTTTACAAAATTTATTTTTATTAGGAAGATACGCATACGTATTTTCACGCCCGCCTCGTGAATTTTCAACTTACAAAATTATAAATGAAATTTATTTTTAACTTAAAAATAAGACAATAAAAACATAACTTGAATCTTTTCTACGCCATCAAAAGTCCATAGGTAATAAAATAAAGTAAGTCTTTATAACATCGCGTGACTTTTACTATAATTCTATTTTACCGTCCTTACCAAAAATTTATTATTCAAACCCTATTTAGATGCATATCGCTAAGACTGAACTCTATGCGTAAACGTGTATATGCTAATTTCTTTCCGTCATAACTATTGATCTATACAATGTTTATGCAGCAATTATTCCATGTATCCAAAATACCACACTTGAACTATTTAACTTTAAAAAAGTTATATTTATTATTTTATAGCCCGCCTAAAGGCCATTAAACTTATAACAATAATCTTAATTATAATATGCGTAAGAACCAAATGTTATAGATCACACGAAAAACTAACCTTTTTTTTAAATTTCTTTGCAATCGCATTTACATGGACCATAAAATTTGTATTGCGATTAAAAAATATTATTTTTATCATGCAAAAATCATTTGTTATTAATATGTTATACAGGAAAATTTTCAAATGCGATGCAAATCTATAAATGTTTATGGTAGGTACCTCGTAGGTACGTTTAGTATATTCTTGCAACAATTCTATTTCCTATACTACTGTTTAAATATTTTTCTTTTGAACAGGTTCACTTCGGAAGCTTCTGTTGATCTACAGTACAGTAAAATCAATATTTTATTTGTACATTTTTAGAATTTTAATGTTTAATTAAAGAATTTTAATCTTTAATGGTATTAAGCAGTATAATTACCCAACTGTAGCAACCCTTAAAAGTATACTGTATAATTTAACTTGAAGATGCGATAAATATCAGGATTGCCATGAACTTCATCAATTTATAAATTTTAGCATTTTTATCCATTTTTTCGACGAATAGGTAGCCAATATTTGGACGCGCGCTGTAAGCGTAGCTGTGCATGTGCATGTGTTATTATGGACACGAGAAGTCGAACTCAGTTGTTGGATGTTTTTGTCGTAAAAGGACACCCAATTGTGGCAACTGGAAGCATTCTTAAAAATGACATTACATGTTATAGCGTCTAACGCAAAATCTGCTTTACTAGCTAAAAACCTCTTCTTTTTAGAAGCAATCAATTTGGAGCTACTGAAAATATTTGTCACCTACATAATATGTTTATATAACAAAAACATTTGTTGAAGAAATTAACATTTGACTTCAAGAAGATTTACACTTAATTCAAATACCCGCAATTTTTTCTGTATGCAATTAACATCCCAAATCAGCTTCTGCAATAAGTGTATGGAGAATGAACAAAAATGAACTATATAGTAATACTAATTAATAGTTAGTTATAAAAACTATTTTTTTACCATAATAATATTTGAAAAGTACAGAATAAAAAAGAAGATTGCAGGATTAAATTTTCTAAAATATTCATTTTTCCACACGGCGTGCGGGAAGTTCGTTTTCCCGCACTCTTTCTCGGACGTGAAGATTCCCGAATGGCCCTTTAACGTGCGGAAAAATAAACGATGTGCGGAAAGTTTCACTTCCCGCACGCCATGTATTTTCCTGCACGTTCAAGAGCTGTGCAGGAAAGAGAAAACTTCCCACATGACAAGTCGTACAGAACAAACTTCCCACACCTTGTATAAAAAAATAATGTACGTAACGCGTGCTGGAAGTAGGTGATCTCGCACGGTACTTTTCGCACTAGTTTCGTAATGTACTATTTCTTAGTTGCAAATGATTGCTTTTCAAAACGAATTTGGTGTCCTTTAGTTTATATAAAAATTTATAAAAAATCAATTGTTTTAGTGTATGAACTTTTACTATAATTCTGTCATTTTACTGCAAGTCATTCAAAATATTTTCTGAAGCAATACCTCATGACGGTGCTGAACCTAAGAAAGTTAAAAGTTCAGTTGATAGATAAGTAAGTATTTAAATTGAGCTAGCAATTAAAGTAAATCATAGACATTAAAATAAGAAACTGTATTTAAAAACATTAAAATATTTACAGAATTTAAAATTGCATAAAAGAGTAGTATAAGTTGTTTTTATTTAAAAATATTAAAAAATAATTTATCAATAAAAATTTAATTTGATACTATTTTCAATCTTCGCAAGTCAAATGTAAACTTTAAGTAATTTTTTATTTTAATAGTTCAAATTTACAAAATATACAGAAAGCTTTAAAAGCTTGCCTTTTTAGAATTTCTTTATTTATCTTTTCAACTAAACACATGGCAGTAGCTAGAGCCATACCAATCACGAGAATCAACAAATGCCCTGAAAATTCATAGATATTTATGCTCGAGGCACTAAGAATATTCTTATTGCAGCGTGGCTTTCGAGAAGTCCAGCGAATTATCTGACGTCGCTGAATACCAACTTCAGCTATTCTTGTGAATCTGTATAAAAAAATAATTTCATTTCTTCAAATATTACTGTTTTAATGTTTTCTTATATTAACTCTCTTTAAATTTAGGAATTTCTTTCCCCATATTGTTCAATAAGAGTAGTTCATTTATTTAAATTACCCGACTCTCAGTATCTCAGCTATAGTGCTATTAAAATCAACAGCAAAAGATAAAAGTTGTGGTGGTGACAAATGGACCTCAGTCAGTTCGCAAATCTCACGATTATCGAATTCTCGATTTATTATTGGATAGCCAACATCTGGATGCATGTGATACGCTAAATCACCTTTCCGCACAATGGGTATGGCCTTATCAGCTTGCATAAACTGCTTGTCTTCTGGGACATGGGCCCATCTGTTCTTATAAAATCTACCTATTTCAAAATCGGGTTTCTGAAAGTAGGATAACTCTAAATGAAGATTTCAACTAAATAATAAATTTATTATTAAAAAAATTAATGATGTTGATGTAAATAATTTTTTATGAAGAATAATATCGTGTTCTTTAGTATAAAATTTCAGAATTTGATAAATAAATTTAAATGTGACTTTTAATTTAAAAAAATTACACAGTCGTAAAAAAGATGTCAAACTTTCTAAAAGTTAAAAAGTAAAATGACTGAACAATTTAAATTTGAATAATGATTCCCTGGTAGAAATTTTACCAACTGAAATAGCCAAGTTAGCAATTATTCGTCAATTCTCTTAATGAAAGCTTGGCCAAATATATCACCATCGGTTCCCCATCGGTTGGCCAATTCCAGCTGTTAAGGCGACTATGAAAGTTAGGCTATACGTCTCATTTCGTAGTTTACAAAATACGCTTTTGATTTACAAAATTCTTAGTATTTTTTAATCTTCCACCATTCATTGAGGCAAGCAGAATGGTGGAAAACTTAAATATCCAAAGAATTTTGTAAAATGAAAG
>UELX01003353.1:0-24019 GCA_900480035.1 Eupelmus urozonus | reverse complement strand
TCAAAACTAACACATGTAAAGGGTCGATCATGGGCATGGCCCGTATAGGGGCCATCCCGTCCTCTAAAGGTTAATAACTTTTGTAGAGGATAGTAAAAGGAACTCAATCCCAAAATTTCAAAAAAAGTTTGAATAGTTTCATTTTTTAGAGAACGTCCTTAAGAAATATTGTTTCAAAATTATTTGAAATCATAGAGTTCATTTTTTTGCTAGAAAAAAGTTTTTTATTTGGAACCTGATGGGTGAAAGAATTGTTTTTTTTTCAAGATTTTTTAATTAACATATTTATGGGCGATGAATCAATTACAACTTTTCTGAAGACGATATTATAGAGTATGAAAACTTTGGTTGTTACAGAAAAAACTCACTCTTACCTTGTTCTTCTAGTTGACAACGAGAAGTTTGACGACAAATTTTTTTAAAAATTAAAAATTGAATAAAAAAACGAATTTCTATACTTGTTGGTGACTCATATTAAAACAGATAATTTTAATAGGAAAAATTCAGAATATTCAATATTTTAGAAAAATATATAAATATGTCGTGGGAATACTCTATTTCAACTTTTTCTATTCTAATTTCTGTTATAATGTCATAAGCTTTAATCATTTTTATGTAACATGGAATCCAGACGAATGGAAGAAAAAAATGGAAAGTAGAAGCGTGACGTCGTTAAATATAACCTTTTACTACCTCTATCCTGTCGCCGGTTAATATAAATAAATAGAGCAGTCGGATAGCTCGAAACCAGTTATGCAGATCAGCGTAAAATCACAATCCCATACGAAAAACAAAATGTAATTTCGTCTTGCATAGTAGCCTCCGCAAATGACGACATTATTGTCGACGAAGAAAAAAAAAAAAGAAAAAGGAATATACAGAGTCGCGACATTTTTTCCGAACGTCCTCGTTCAATTTACAATGCAATAAAAGTATATACCTTTTCACCCATTTGGATAATGCGATTCATCACATCCTGTTTCGCACGCAAGAGTTCCGTCTTCTGCGAAGGTCCTTCTTCTTTGAAATTTGCATCATCCTTTACGTTTGATGAGTTCAGCTGTAATCAAGTGGTTTCGACCAATAGTAAACTAACTGTCTGATTGAGACAATAAAGCAACATTTTTACTAGACAAAATGCAGTAAATTTAAAGAGTGTAATTAACAGTCGATAAATAGTAATAACCAAATTATAGAAATTAGAAAAAATTAGTTTTTTAATTACTTTGATATTGTTTCGTTAATTACTCAATGGCATTGAATTGTACAACCATAAAAGTCAGTCCACAAAGACCTAAAATTACCGTTTGAACTTTATTAAGCTCCGACTCCAAATCTCGAATCCTCACGGTGGCTTGGTCCAGCTGGTCCTGCAGCAGCTTCGTCTGGGCCTTGGCCTCGCGGCTCTTGGCCGACGGCGGGTCCCAGAAAAACAGCCCTCCGTCCTCGTCCTTCTCGCCATTGCTGCTCCTCTGCAAGCCAAAAACATCGAGCAAAAATTAACACCAAGAAAGCACCTTAGCGTCACGAAACCGCGCAAAAAAAAAACGGACAAAAAGCGCGCCGCAAAAAAAGAGAGGTGCGCGCGCGCGCGAAAAGAAAAAAAAGGAGAGAGAGGAATCGTCAAGGCCCGAAGCGCCGGCGCTGCAAAAAGCGCGAATGCACAATTGCATAAACGTTATTCTTAGTTTTAAGGACTCGTGGCTGGCTCGTGTCTCTGTGTGTGTGTTGTGCGTATATCGGTTGGAGGTTGAGCTTGGAAAAAGGCAGGATGCATCTGCCGCTGCAGGCCTGTGATTAGTAGCGCGATGCCGAGAGCGGTATTGTTATATGAGGTCTTTACATAAGAATCTCGTGCCGTGAACAATGCACCCGCGCACATCACGCACGCGGCTAGGCTCTAAGGTTATGGGGAGTGGGAGGGGATCGTTATGACGAGTCGTGATTTTCGATTTTTCTAGTTTTTTTTTTTTTTTATTGTTGATCGAGCAAGGAAAACGGAGGTGAGGCTTTGTGGATGATGGGGATTTGTGGTGTGGCGTTGGTTAGAAGTTCTTGGTTTGTTTGTTGAATGAATTTGTAGGGAGCTTTTGAATCGTGCATCGAAATGCATCATGTTCTATTATGTGATGAAAAAATTTAAGACTTGACTGAGGTTCAATTCAAATTTTATGAAAATTCATTTTTTTTTTATTGAAAATTGATATAAATAAGAGGGAACGAAATAATATTAAAATATAGATATTTGCAAAATATAAACTTTTATTCGAATAAAATTTTTACTTTTTTTTACAAAAATTAATAAAGTGACCTTGAAATGAGTCTTATATAGATCATTTTCAAATATTAAAAATTGCTAATGTTTATAGTTTTGACGCTTACAAATTCTTTAAAGTTATTGTAAGATGAAATTTAATTATGTTTATTTAATTCACATACACACACTAGTAATTATGAAACATTTAAACTAAATAACTATAATGAATGTAATTTAATCATAATTCGTCTCTAAAATGGAATGAAATATTGTAGAGTAAGAGTAATGACAGTAGAGTAAAGAGAGGTAGAGAAGGAAAATAAGAGTCAAAGAATGAGAGAAGAGATTAGAGGAAAGGCAGTCTGCATAAAGAAAAAGACTTATGCAATTCAAATCATATGAGACCTCGAAGTTGCCTTTTCCTGTCTCTGTGAAACTGAAATATTGAGATTGTGAAATGTGTATATCGATAATTAAAACGTTCTTCCTCTTTCTTTTTTAAAGAATCTTATAATTTGGTTAATTATGCAAAATAGTTTTCTTTTTCAATGATTTACCTGAGAAATAGGCAATGATAAATTTTTTAAACTTGTTGGAAAATTCAAATTTTACAATTTTAAAAAACTCAAGCTTCTACGTTCAACCACACGCATTATTTATCTAAAACCATCAATATTAATAGAACACCGAATCAGACTATCTCGATTTTTCATCAACTGCGCTTGCGCCTGTTTGCGTGGAATTCAAAATAAATAATTTATACAGCTCTGCAGCGCGCTCGACACATATTTCCAGTCCATTACTCTGGGTGGCAACGTCAAAACACGCGACGGCATCGGCGGGAAAAGAAATCGATAATCGTTTCTCGATTCTCGTCCGATAGCCCGCGCGTATACGGAATTGATTCATTCGTGCGCCTCGAGCTCGAGATCGAAAAAAAAAGAAGGAATTAGAATATCAAATTCCCTCTTTCTCTGCACTTCCGATGATCTCTCCATAAGAAAAAAGAAAGAAAAAACAGAAGGTAAACGTTCATCAGATAATAAAAAAAAGAATAAGAAACAGAGACAATCCGAAATCAGCGAGTCCGGCATTTTCGACCGGCTGGTATAGGGGACGATCGGCCGGTCCGATAAGCCGCGCGTCTCGCTCCCGATCGAATCGTTAGGCCCGCTGCTTAAAGCTCCTCGTCTCGTTTTCCGGTCACATGCGGCTACCTTCTCCGAGAGGCTATAACAAAGAGGCAGCCGCCGGGGAGAGATAATAAAAAAGCAGCCAGGAGATTTCGAAGCTCGCGCGCGCACGTGGTCCAAAGCGCGGCGCGATGCTAATGAATATGAAAGGGGGTAGACCGTTGGGTTAGGCCAGGTCAAGGAATAATGCGTCGTTTGAATTGCATAGCGCGAGCGCGCGCGACAAAAGCCGCTGCTTCTTTCCGTGCGCCGGCTCGTTACAGTTCCCTTAGGCGTCAAATAAAAATGGAAACTTTACGGAGAGCCTGGAAGTCTGGGGGATTTTACTTTTTAATGCCTCGAGAGGACGATTATCGGGATGCATTTGTCCTTTTTCTTTGGCTGTTTAGATGACTTTTTAAAGGTTTCAGGGAAGGATTTAGTGGATGCGAGCTAACCTTCGTATTAACATATATACAGGAAAGCTACGAGTAGTGTACGGCTTTTTCAAAGTTAGACGCGGTCAAATACATTATTTTGAAAAGGTATTTGTTTAAGCGAGTTTTTTGTAGCATGCGTGCTTAAAACACGTAAATAAACTGTTGAAATAAATTAAAGACTGCGGGGCCCTGTAGTTACATTGAATATTTATTAAGCATTTCTTAGTTAAAAGTATTATTGATATTTATATATATTAATGCAAGTGAAAGGTCATTCCTCTTTCAGCACCCCCAGCCGTCTTATTACCTCTAATCATAACTTAGAAAACTTGACCAACAAAGTACACATCTATAATTCACGCCCACTGCTCAGCTAACAAAAGAAACCTTACCTCCCATACCAACTCTTGCAACTTATCAACCATCACTCTATACAGGGATGCTTCCATATCGCTCTAATACGAAGCCGGGCTATCTCCGTCGCTGCTGCAGCCCTATCGCCATGTCGTCCCGAGCATACATATATCCACGGCGCCGATTAACGTTACAGGTAACTCGCGACGATAACGCGGACGTGGGAACGGAAGCCTTTATCGGCGCGAGGGGGACGAGCCGAGGCGACGAGCTCGTTTCTTTTAAACTAGGCGTGCGCGAGTAATTTGTTTTGCATGCGCGTTAAGTGAGGCATAATTGTCCACTGGCTTTTTCCTCGTGGCAAGCGAAGAAGTCTCGAATGTTCTGGTGCGGGTAGGTAGAGCGGTAAGCTTCGAGAAGTTCATGAGAGATGGTTCCGTTTTGAGCAGAAGGAATAAGAAAGCGAGTTCTATGGTGGATGAAGGCTGCGTTATTGATTATTTAACGTTTTTTAGATGACGGTTGTTTATAAGAGGCTTTCAGATCGAAAAAGACGATTTTACGAGTTTAAGCCCGACCACCAGCGTATTAATTATTTTACGGGTACTGTGATGACCTTTCGCAACAGTTCGACAATCATTCCGATGATTCGTAAGTGTCGGGTTTGAGCCAGCGCTTCTTTTAATGTTTAAAGAAACAATATTTTCTTTCGTTGTTTTTATTGACAGCTCTTTCGGTCGCAAAGCGTTTATTTGTTTTACCGATGCCTCATGCAATCTTTTCGTTCCTCTTTGTTGAAAAAATACGAAAAATCAAGTATCCCGTTACTCGCCGAAGGTTATATCCTTTTCGAAAGAAAAACCTCTCTGGTGAACCACCGCCGAACAAGATCAACAGCCGCACGCTGATTCAAAACAAATCTAAAACCGATTCCAAGTTTACCAAAGCATTTAATTAATTAACATAATCCAGAAAATATTTCGCATCGTCGACCATCTCAAATTAATTTCCATAAAGATTCGCTCTCTGATCGATCAATTTCCACTTCTACTAAAAGCCCTCCTATAAGAAAAATAAAGCCTTAGCTAATACAGCAGCACGCGGCGCTTGCGAAAGCGCGCGTAAACGAGCGAACAAAAGTCTTCCTGTCGCGCGCGCTTAGCCGACGTTTTCGCCATTAAAACGCGCGCCTGCAGCCGAGAAAAGGCGATTGAACTATGCGAGAGCTCCTCGAGCACAATAACACCTATATACACGAGCGCGCATTCGCAGATGCTCGCGGGGCGCGCTCGATATCCGAGCGCGCGAGCGGACTGTGTCAACACGCCGACTGCAATAAAACGCGCCTGTCGCTTTCTCATCTTGAGAGCTGCGTTTGGGTTTCTTTAAGAGGAAAAAAGGAGGGAGAGCGAGGTATGATTGATTCATAGATAAAGAGGTTGTATATATAGGTGTAAATTTGGGGAACGGGTGGTGTTGTAAATTGCGCGGTTTGATATGGACAAGTTAAGACAAGACAAGGAATGGCGAAAATTAGAGCTGATAATGAAGGCTATTTCTGGAACCGGAAAGATTATGAGTAAGGTATTTTAAATCATTTTGTTTATTTACGGAGGTTTTTTTTGTCAGGTGTAGCTAGTGCGTACGCAAAATAAAATTATCGTTTTATCACAAAGATGTACAAACTAATTCATTCGAGAATTTATACGGACATGACTAATCTTCTACACCCGCTTGGTGTCATTTTAAGCTTTTATAAAGACACTTGTTAGTACATTGCAAACAACATATTTCAATATCGCACAAACATATAAATTTTTATCACCAAAGAAGAATTTTGTTAAGCTGAAATATTTAACGTTTGTTTGCAAAAAAAGTTTTATTACAATTCGTCATGTGCCACCTTATCGTCCACGAGTAACTAAATATTATTTCGACTTTTTACATTTCAGTTGAAATTCATAACTTTTATTCTCTTTTCTTCACGCTACTTTTCTCTTCCACTGAAAAAAAGTCTGCTCCCCACAAACTCCAAATCAAAAGAAAAATCAAAGGCTTTCGCTCATAAAGAGACCAAGCGGAAAGTAACGCCCATAAACCAGCCGAGCATCCCATATCAAAAACCAATTTCCAAAAAAAAACAACAGCCACTAACTCGAAACAAAGCGCACTCCAACAAAAAAAAAAAAAAAAATCAAAATCGAAACAATCCCCTTGCGCAATCTGCGCACCCGAAGCTCTTACCACTCGTAAATAAGCCGGCTCGCTCTGCCGGCTGCGCGCGTAAAAATTATAAAAAGTCAATTTAAAAGCAAACGTCAGCGCGTTTTCTCTTCCCCGAGAGCGCGGCGGCGCGAAATCGAAGCCAAGGAACCCGACAACGACTCTCCGCGTTTTATTACCCGCATAGAATATTCACATGTGCTCGGCGACGAAAAGAAAGAAAAAAATAGGCGTCGAGAAACGATGGCCGCACATGTGCGCCGTCTCGCGAGGAAGAAAGAGCGAGATATCGGCGATATTGCGAGAGGGAGAGGCGGACGGTAGGGAGAGAACAATAAGCCGAGCGTTATTTCTGCACATTATGTGCGAGTCTACCTGCGCGCGCTCGGAGCGGTGGCGGGGGCGGCAGCAGCCGTTCCTTATCGCTCGACCTCCTTTGACCGCTGTCCGCGTTTTAGCCGTGCGAGCGTTCGTGGCGCGGAATTGATACGGCGACAATGCGAGAGAGGGAGCGTTTACGAGCGCATCGAATGCTTGCTGGATATAGTTTCGCGGCGGAGGAAGCGTGGAGCGCCGGTCCGCGTGGTTAAGGATATTTTTCTCAGCTGGCTGAGATGAGTTTTTGTCAAGAGTGCCTGGAGTTGATATAGGAATTGGGTGCTGAGTGAATGGAGGGAGAATGATGGTAGATGTATCGTTGGATCTATGCTTATTTTCTCAAATTTTCAGGAGCGTCTTTAAAAGTTTTGATTGAATCGATTCGACTAGTCGGTTATAATGCAGCATTAATACAAGATTTTTTAATGCAACAGATTACATGTATCATTCATATTCTCATGATTGCAATAAACAAACATTTAATATTAGCAATAAACAAAATCAATACTATTGGATTTAAACGAGCCAATCAAAATTAAATTATGTGGTTATTTTTTCACAACTAAAATTAATAAACGAAATGTATAGTTTCTGTAAATTACGCACTACTGTTAAAACATTTATGCGAAAAAATACAATAATTTATATAGCGCCTGTTATTTTCATAAATATAACGCGTGACTGGTAGTTTCTTTTCAGATTTAGACGGCCATATTCAGGTTAAAATAGTATTGTATTTCGCTAAAGTCTAGTAAAGCTTCGGTCTCTCCGAGCTATAGAATCATTTCTTTTGAAGTTTTTTAGCGCACACACAAACGCTCGCTCGAAATTATTCCGTGACATGATTTTTGCAGTCAAGCACTTTACGACTCGCGTTTGCTGCTTTGTCGATAGTTTACGAAAGTTGAATTGTTCGATGTTCTCATTCAGCCTATGTTACCGCTGCTAGGCTAATATAACTGCGTTGGAAAATTCTTCATTTCAGATGGCCAGAGTCTCATAATTATTATTGTGCGTGAATTTTACTCTATTTATATACAGAAATTAATTATTAGTTTTGTTCTCTGATTCATCTTTACCTATGGCTATTTTTTATCTTTTATAGTTTACTTTTGCTGTGCTTTACTTACTTTACTTATTGTATTTGTATTAATTTTGAAGTATTTACACAATTGAATAAAATATTATATAACTATTAATATTCTTTTCATATTTTTATAATTAATAAATAATTTAATCGAGAAGAAAATTTAAATGACTTAAGATTTTTTACCTAAACATATATCGGTTACTTTTTTTACAATATTCAAGTGCATTCCAAAAGATGATGCATCGAACATTACAATAATTAACATTCGAAATTCAACCTCCATTTTTTCTGAACGAAAGTTCCTTTCAATCATCAAGCTCTTTGCATCTTTAATTATCACTACCCAAAATCGATAAATTACAAACTTTTGTAAAAATCCAAAGTATCCGTCTACGCAACACACAACCTATAAAAAGAACCACAGCTCTCGCAACGCCAATAAACCATCGAAAAAAAAAACTAACCCAGCCAACAAAACGCACATCGCATTACACTCCGTCAAGAAATCATCGGCGTTTATCCGGCGCTGCGCGGGTTTACCCAACGTTCCTCCTTCATTTTTTCGTCACTTCCTGACTATCCGTCAACGCGCGTCCGTCGCTCTGTCTTTCGCAAAACCGCGCCGTCATAGCGTGCGGGACACACAGACACATTGCTCGCTTTTTACGTTAACACACAAGCGCGGGGACAGCAGAAATTTTGCATACGCATTATGCAGAGCTCAGCGCTTGTATACCGGCAGCGAAACAAACTCGTATATACACTACGCAAACACATATGCGTGCAGACTATTTATAGGCCGAGAGGAGAGCTTTTCAACGTATCTGGCGATTTCTTCTTTTTTTCGGGGGGTCCTATGCGGAATTTCGGGCCGGTGATGCAAGACGCTTTGTTTGCTTATCAGCGACATGCCCGCGCGATTCTTCCTTTTTTTCTTCTCCGGCCTCTTTATTTCTGGCGGATGTGAGCCGCTCGTTATCGGGATAGGAGTTGCTGGTTTCTATATATGCGCGCGTACGGTTTGTGGAAGAAGAGGAGAAAGTGTCGCTTGAGTGACGTCTTTGAGCTATGGAAAAAATGATGATTTAGGTTGACGGAGGAAATTCGTGAGCCTGATGACGAAGGTGAGAAGACAGGACTGCTATCAGTAACTTCTTTGGAGTCGACAAAAAAAATTTAAAAAAAAGATTGTGTGTACATGGGATGGTCGATGGGAGTGAATCTAAAAAATGTTATCTAAATATCGTCTGAAAAAGTAAATAAAAGGTTTTTATCTTTCGGGTTTGCTTCGGAGATATACATTTTAGTGGTGTTTCACATTTGCTGAAAGGCTCGCCGAGCGGAGAAAGTTTCTGCATTGTGCGTTTCGAAACTAAAAGCTCAAAACGACACTGCATGTTCGACTTCGTGTGCGGGGATTGTGAAATGAGATTTTAAAAATTCACCGGTAATAAAGACTTCCAACCTCTCGGCGCTTAGTTCTACTTAAACTTGTCTTCTAAAGGCATGGGAATTATAAATTTATAAGGCGCATTACGTTTTAAACTATAGTTGTAAGGCTATTATTTATAAATAACGTGAATTTAGTCATTTTAAAATGTATCTTTATATAAAAGAAGCATCGCATCTTAACGAACAATTTTATCCTTGAAACTTGTGTACACCGGACGAGGTTTCGTAAACGTATTCCGACTTTTTGCATGTCCATGTAAAAGTAGATTAACTTGAAATATGTAGAAAGAAAAAGTTGTCGATGCATCTGCATTGCCTAAACATAATTTATATTCACCTACATTGAAAAAGAATAGAGTGAAAGACAAGTCGCCTTGGAATTTTAATTCTCGCTTTGTTTGCAGCCGATTTTCAAATGCATAATTACAAAGCACCACATGAACATCACGTCAAAAGTATTCATTTAATTTGCCGTACCTACATATTAGCGACCAAAACTCACTAATTAACACTAAATCGTAATTTACCTTAGACAGCGAGTTTATCAATCCCTCAGCAAGTTCTAATCTATTCCGCGAATTACAATTTTCAGATTTTAGCATAATAATGAAGAAAAAAGATTAATGCTCGAGCATCATTGTTCGCCGACTTAAAAGACTCCCATTGAGCAAGCGTTTCTCCAATTCGGCTCAACAAAGCGCGAAAATAGAATAGGCGCAATATTAAAACAACGGCAGAACAAAAAAGAGCCGCAAGGAGCTACGTGCCTCCAACTTCGTGTTTTCCGCGGTTAGCGAGTCCAGCTCTCGAGAGCGCATATAGTGTGTATTATACATGCGAGTCGCTCATTTCGACATCGACGTCATTTCCAGTGCTAGTTATGAAACTGTCGCTAGACCGAGCGTATATCTGCCTCGGCAATTCGATGATCCGCGCGAAATTTTCTTTTTTTTTTCGTTATAGGTTTTTAGAGATTGTGTAATGTAGGTGGAAAGAATAAGGGTTAGAATAGATCGGCCGAGGCGATCTGTCTCGTGCGTGTGTTAATGCAAAATCAAAGAGAGAAACGTAACCTTGTTTACAATGACGACTCGCGAGCTCTCGCCTGTATATGCAATTAAGGCGTTTAACTCATGCGTGCCAGTTGGGGAGCGATTTGACTATTCTTTTGGAGTGGTTGGATCTGAGCGTGCGGATGGGAATATTCAAATTTCTTTTTGGAAATGTGTGGGAAAGAATCTAGTTGCTCTTCGATTTTCGTAAATGTTTTAATTCATTTATTTGTAGTTGCATTTTTTTTAACGGAAAAGTAATTATTGAAAAGTATATTCTGAACCAATAAATTAATAACTATAAGATCTGATATATAGAACGAAACTTGTTATCATAAATAGTTTTTCCACTTAGAAAAATTGATAGAAACAAGTATATAGGCTTAGTAAAGCAAAACATCGGGAGAATTTAATTAATATAAGAGCAAAAATCCATTCGAAATACGATCCCAGAGTGAAAAAATTTACTGTTTTCAATCAAAGTAATTAAATTACAAGCTATCAAGGAATTAATTGATTTCAATTGAGAAATTCAGAGTATAGGTTTATGAAATGCCGGCCAAAGATTAGATTGTACAAGTAACTCGAGCGTATGCGAACTAGGTTTACGCGCGCGGCTGAAATGGTTTAGAGTAGCGGAAGAAACGATAGCTTTTCGATTGGATTTGCGCATTCATTGACCTTTGCCACACACACGCGTTTCTTTAGCATTCGACTTTCGGCTAACACTATGAAAAAATATTTTTTTTTTTGAGTACTCGGTTTTTTTCTGCAAGATTATTTCTAAACTACTTTTTAACGCTATACTTTAATTTATGCGATTCTTTTTTGTTATTGCAATGAGCAAGTTATAAATAATTAAATAAATTTGTTAGTAAATAGTAAATTATGTATCAATAAATAAATCTTGAAATAAGTTATTTAGATTATGCATGAGCTTATAAATACTCATTGTCATGAATATTTCTTTATTAAAACATAGAGAGCATTTTCTCTTGCATAGAAAAATTACTTTGTGATGAAACTAGCGTTTGCAATATATCCAGCAAAAACTTCGTATATGAGCGTCTTTTTTTCGAAACCCGCAAAAAGTCTAATTATGATGCTGTTCACTATTTATTGTGATATATCAAGCAACCGTTACTTATTTTTCATGCATACGAAAGTGATGATCTAGTGTCACTTTTCAATCAAATATCATCAGAAAAAACTTATTACTTAAATAATTCATTTTTAATTCCCATCGTGCACGCTTCATTATTTCAAATTGCAGCCTTTTTTTACAGAATTAAAACGCGCTTACTTCAGTAGAAAAAAAATGTACTTCTCAGAGAAAGAAATTCCACGTCGCCGAGACGCGCATATACAAAGTCCTGCAGCAGCTTAGATTGCAGCTTTGATTCCGCTAGAGGAAAAAAAAAAAAGAAGGAGAGTAGACTTCAAATATCGCGTCAGCTTAGAAACTCCATGGCTACCGAGTCCAAAAGTCTCACAGTCTCTCGTCGGGCGTCGCTGGGACGATAATAAGAACATGGCGTGTATCGTGTGTAATACTAAGAATTTAATAGTCAGCGCGTTCCAAAAGATAAGCGCACTCCAAGACGCTGGTGTCAACGTAACTCTTGAGAGACTTCTTTTCGAGAGTCTCCTTACGCGCGTTACTCGAGTGCATTTGAAACCGTCTAGGAAAATTCTAATATCGCTCTGGAGAGCTGAAAAATTAGCGTGCGACGAGTGACTCGGGTTTTTGTTTGAGCTTTTTTGCTTTGGCTTTCTCAACGGTCGAGTGTATTGGATTTTGTCGGAGATTTTAAAAGGTATCGCAGTTTTGAATGTTAATGCGAAATTTAATTTATGTAATGCCCAAAAGTTTTAATGATTATACTCTTGGTTGTAATTTATTTCTTATTCAAGTGTTTTGAAATTATCAATGAACATAAGCATCATTCAGGTTTTGCTTAAGCTTATCGCTATGAAATCTTTTGCACAATCTACTATTATATTATATGATTAAGATTAATATCTTAATTTATTGACTGTAAAACAATTTATATCTACACTCGAAACCAGTGCATACGCACTGAACAACTTGTTTGAAGTAGAAACAACTGTAAACTCATACTTCTGCACCAGTTTCTCTCATAAATGCTCGTTCGAGGTCAAGATAATCAAAAAAAGTCTCCGACGCTCATTTCAATAGATGCAATAAAATCATAAATAATTATAATCAATTAAATCAATCTACATACATCGACAAAAAAAAAAAAAAAAAGAAAAACTCCACCTTGAAACCCAACGCAACACTACATCCTCTATCCTCAAACCGTCATCGACTACAAACCTCCCATAAACAAAACCCTAAAACACACTCCTAACAGTTTACACTAAAGCCAATTCATCAATCCCCCTCAATTCAAAAATCACATCAGCGACACACACTAGCAGCATTCGGAGAAATCGATCATTCGTCAGTGGCCGATCTCTACTCGTAATTTTCTGCTCTACTAATGATGTCATTGACTCGCTCACTC
Source organism: Eupelmus urozonus (assembly GCA_900480035.1). Classification (NCBI taxonomy): domain Eukaryota; kingdom Metazoa; phylum Arthropoda; class Insecta; order Hymenoptera; family Eupelmidae; genus Eupelmus; species Eupelmus urozonus. Next base: position 11,070 of record UELX01003353.1, on the reverse strand, counting down.
GAGAGCGCGCCTGTATATAAACGAAAAATCCGATCGAGCGAGGTGTATACACATGCGTATATACATACGAGCTGCTCCAACGGCGGCCGCACGCGAGCCAAGTCCTATAGATGAGCAGGAAACGCGCTTTACGCGGAGCGTTGCAAAATAGCCGCGGACTCTCGAAACACAATGACGTTCATTTCGCGATGTTATTGTCGTTGGATTCTAATTTTCCTTTTTTTTTTATGAAAATAGAAGTATGGAAATGCGAGGGAACGCGCGGGCCGGATTGCGGAGAGATGAGCGACGGTCGTCATTAGATACTCAATTAATTTTGCTATATCCGTTGCTTGTATGGCTAATGGGTCAGCGTGTGTTTGTGTGCATGCAATTTTTCTGTTTCAGCATCGGGTGCGTTTGAATACTTTTACTTAGTGGAGTTAGTGATTTGATTAGCAGCAAAATGGATTTGCATGAAGGTTTGAAGGTTTTTTGAAAAAAAAAACTTTTAAAAATTTTAGAAAAGACGTAACAGAAATTCGGATTCATGTATAGCAAAAATTACATTTGAAATCTCGCCTCATCCAATTAACCAACTAAGCATTCCAACAAATCAGTCCAACTATTCGATGTCACAAAACCATCCACACCCCAACCACACTCACACACACACACACAGAACTCCAGAATCGAAAAGTGCAAATCGCCGTCGCGCCTCCTTCGCTTTTTTGCTCTCGCGCGAGCGAGCGAGCGGCGCGCGATCGCCGAGGCGTTAAAACGGCACGCGCCGGCGACTTTTCTCGACTCGCTTCGCCTTGTACCATTTAATACTTTCGCGCCGCGCGCAGCTTTTCTTTCGCCTATTGAGCAAAGATCAAGAACGAGGTGCGTGCAAGCCGAGCGGCATCGGATTTCTGTAACGACGAGTTGGCTGCTTCAACGCTGCGTTATATGTATCCATGATGACCCGATGCGCCGAGAAGCGCGATTTGTATTCACATGGAAAAAGGAGGAATTGAATTTAGATTGAGGGGCATTAGAATAATGTTTTAGATTATGGCCTTTTTTTATGCTGGCTGATGCGCGTGTTTCGTTTGATTTAATTTGCGCGACGTTTTAAATAGAAAATTATTTTATTAAATGAGATGTGCGAGTAATAATTTTTTTTTATTTCGTTTTTCATTCATGGTATCCAGTGCGTGCGACCTTCTTAAGCGTTACAAAAAATTGTATTTGTGAGACAAAAAGAATTTAAGTTTTATGTGATATACTTGTCGACCGTAATTTATCAATTAAATTTATTAAAATATGTTGATACAAATTTTAGTCAAAGAGCATACACCTTTTTATGCTATTTTTAGTAGTTATCATTATTTTAAAAACTTGAAATAATATTATTACTAGCACGCGGTAAACCTCAAATTTTGAAATAAAATAAAAATTACTGTTTGTACAGCATGATCAATCAATAAAAATATGTATTCCGAACAATAAGACTGCACGGTAAATTACAAAAAGATAATTAATGAAACGATGTTTGTGGATCAAATAAACCAATAAAGCATAACTGCAAGTCTCATCAAAGTAACAACAGACACACCTAACAAAGAAAACTACAAAATTCCAACTCCCAAACCCCCAAACGCACAAAACTCCATCTCTCAGCCGTGAAAAAACCAGCTCTCGTATATCCTTTTCTGTCCTATTAATCGCCGCTAAGGCCGGCTTTTTTCGACACCCTCGCGCCGCAGAGCGATAAATAAAACGCAAAAAAAAAACGCGGGGGAAATCGTAATTGTGTCTAATTTCTCGTTTTCTGGCCGCTCGCTCGTAACTTATGTGCACCAGAATTACTTAACCAATTTCGCGGCCTCGAACGTCGCGTCGGCGCTGCGCGCGTAACGACGCTGACTATCGATACGCGAGTGGGCTCTCGTATTATGCAGTCGTATTATGCGAGATAAGAGGCTCGGCTCTTGTGTTTTATCGTTGCAAATTGACAGGCCTCCGCGCGCGCGAGCGCGACTTTTGCAAGGAAAAGAGCGATATCGCGCGCCGCAATGTTCGCTTTTTTTTCCTTTCTTGGACGTTTTTTTTTTTGCGTGGAAGACTTCCTCTGCCGGTGATGTTTTTAGTTTTTGAAAGCTAGGCGGGTTTTGTTGCCGATGGTACTTTGATTGGGATTGAAAGTACCTTATTCATGATAAATATTTGCAGTTTAAATTATAAATACAAAAGGCCAGTTGAAAAAGTATACTAAGAAATATAAAATTTTCCTCGATTATTTTATTTGTATTAAAATGTTCTGATTTCTCTTACTTTGACCGTTACATTGAAATTTTTTTACATAAAACTTTTTCAAGGAACTGACCTGCTTTGAAAAGACAAAAAGTTAATCATTGATTTTATCCAACACAAGTTTGATGAATTAATTATAGAATCTTATTGAATATAGTTATAGAACTCGTTAAAGAAGCATCACCTTATTTGCTTCACGGCCCTACGTGTCCACAATTACCTCATGAGCTTATTAGTATATATTGATGTGTTACTATAATGGCCCAGATTATTTAATCCACATAAATTAAGTTTATCTTAAACGATTTGAATTTTAGTTATTAAATTTGGTCTTCATTGTCAGCCATGTACTGAATTCGAGATCGCATAAAAAAACATAAACATTTATAATTTTACAAACTGCCTATTCCTATAGGAGAAATCATGACTATATGAGGCTACCATTTCCGCGATCTAAATTTTAAAAATAAAAAACTTGAAAGCCTGACTTTATGAAATTAATATCAAGAAATCCTTGTTCGACGCTCGAAAGCACATAATGGAAATAGCATGTTTAATAAACCTATCGAGCTCGTATAGTAGGCACATAAAAGGGGAGAAGTTTGTGTTAAGTAAAAGCACAATTGTTATCGCGAACGAGATATAAGATAATCACAGATATCAGTTCAACAAACTTCCATAGCGCTTTCGCTGCTAAAAGTAAACAAACGCAAAAAGGCAGCTGCCATTAATATCTAAAATAAGAAAAAACTCGTATAGAAACAAAAATAACCCACGCATGCGCAATCGCATATCGCACTCCAAGCGCAAACCTATAAAACAGTAAGCAAAATTTCTCCACTCTAAAAAGAAGCTCGCAAAATGCAGGAGGTCAGAACGTTTCAATTAGACTCGCGATTCGTCAAACATCGAGCCCATAACGAAAGCCAGCGCGCTGCGTGTGTATAACCGGTGCGCGCGCGCGCGCGGAGAGGCAAACATACACGAGAGAGTTTGTGCAGCGCTCGCAAGAAGGACAACTCCTCTCGCGGTGTGCCTGCACGCGCGCGTTGTGTAAACGATCGTTGCAACACTATCGTCACTATGGTAATTGACTGGACTCGTCGTCGTCGTCCTCTGGACGGCCAATTCGTCTCGTAAGAGGCCGAATATTTCTGTCACGTCGGAAAGAAAATTAAACGAGAGCGAGATGCGTGTATGTGTGTGTGTGTGTATGAAATGTCGCTTTTTCTTTTCCGACGATGTTGAAAGCAAGTCGAGTGTGAGGTTTCACGATTGGCGGATAGGATTAATTGCGCTGTTTTTAAATAATGGGGAAAGGTGAGGCGGCCGGTCTGATATTATTTTTAAATAGGAAACTGTCCACTCGCTAAATTATCATTATTATGTGGAGTGATGTTCTAATGAGCGTGTGTTTCATTGGGAGCGCTGTGTTTTTGGTTTAAATATAATAGCGCGAGTGCAGCGTGGAACGGACTTTTTTCGAAATATGTCAGGAGTTGAAGTATTAACTGGGTTACGTGAAATAGGAAAAAAATGCTTTATTCGATATTAAGTTGCATACGATTTTTTCTCTAGTGTAATAAAAATACATGAACATTTTTTTTAAAAATCGTTTTGAAAAATTCATTGTATAATAGAACATGGTAGAACAATTTAAAAATTACACGCTGAATAAAAGTTTCAAGAAAAACGAATCGCTTAAAAAGTTAGTGCAAAAAATTATTGAAAATTTCATAAGACATGACTTGAGCTAGTCACGTCACATTAATGGAACGTCTTTTTATGATCGCACTAACTACCGTCCAAATGAATTATATTTTCCATTAAATAATCTTGTAAATTTTACTGAATAATTTTCAACTCTCGTCTATTACGTGAAAAATCAACACGCTCCATTCTAATTTACTGTACAATTACTCATTACACAGCGGTTACGTCTTCCTCAAATGAATTTTCCATGTATCGTTCTTCTCTGCGCGCATTAACAATGTAAAAAAGGAAACAGTAATAAATACGAATTACAGTAATAACGGCAACAAATGCCCTTCAACCTATATTCACTACTAATGCACTCGCAGCATTATGCGCTTAAAGTTTCCATGAAACTAGTATACTAAGCCACTACTATAATTCAAAAATTAAAATTTCATCAAACAGTAAAATAAAAACTAAAAAATAAGTTTTAATGAAAGGTCATTAATAATTGAAAAGAAAAAAAAATGAGCGGAAAGTAGGTTAAAGCTTAATGGAACAAAAGAGCGTGCATGTGTGTGTATATATACGTATAACTCGTCGCTTACTTTGCGTGCGAAGACTGCTCAGCGTTTTCCTCGTCGGCGGCCCGTCCGGAAACGGAGCATGATCCCAGCGCTCGCATCGTCACGTGTCTCTCATCATCAACGAAAAAAATACACGAAATTCGCGAAGGCCACCCCTCCTCCTCCTCCTCAAATGAATCAGTCTCCAAACGTATTAATCATCGCACTTCTCTAATCTCTCCGTCGAGCGAAAAAAAATTCAACTCCGGAGCGCGCGCGCGCGCGCCCTTTTTTATTTCGAAAAGCGGCAAACCGCGCGAGCGCCGATCGTCGACTGCGCTTGCGAGCGAGCGCGCGGGTAGCTTCAGGTAGCGCTCGCGCGCGTCGATGACGCGATTATCGCGCTCTCTCTCTCTTTTTTCTACCCCTCCACTTTGACCTGCGCGCAGCGCTCGTTCTCTCTTGGAAGAACTGGACACGCGCGCAGGAAGTTTCTCACGACGCGACTTTTATATATGTATATGTGTTGCATTTCGCTTTTTTTTCCATCTTTTTCACGCCGGGCTGAGGTTTTTTTTTTTTTCTATGAGACGGTTTTTTTCGTCTCGGGTGTATATGCGAGCGCAATCGCGAGGCTCATTGACACGCGACACTTGCCTGTTGCGCGGCCGGCGCGTTTTTAGACTGGAGCGAGGCTCGGGTTTTCAATGAAATTTGTCGACGCTGCTGGATAAGTGGCCGGTCGTTTTATTTACAGGAAGGAGCGTTTGGTTTTTTGCGGGGTTGCGGATATGCGTTTTTATGTTTTGGGGGACAGGCGTTGGGTGTTGTGAGAAAATTATTTATATTGAAAATTTTTTAATCAGTTCGTTAAGCGTTCACTGTTCTGAATGAGGAATGAAATAGATCTGTTAATTATCTTGCAAAATCATTATTCATTATTGAATTATAAAAGCCCCTAAAAGAATATAAGTATATAAATGTTACTTCTACCAATTGTTAATTGATGCTTAATGTAATCTTCAGCGATTTGATCTCTCATGAAATTCAGCTCGTATATAGATGATAATCTGATTAGCACATGATTAAAATTTTAAGTGATTCTAAGAAAAGTCAATGATTCTATAAGCTTCAAACATATGTCAAATTTATGAAATCTAGGTCATTATTGTACGTTTACTTAACACTAGAAACCAATCGAATAAAATATAACTAATATCCATAAAAGATATAATAATGATAACTAGATTTCAATAAATTTACAGCTGCCCGAATTATGTTTAATTTATAAATCACTTATTTCAATAATAAATATTACTTTACTCCTTCTTTACATCACAAGCTTCACGCTATTATATTGATTTTAGCCATAAATTATTTTTCCACAAATAGCAGTTATCAATTATTCATCTGCTTAATGGTAGCAAAGGTTAGATTTTTTATTTTCAACAAATCGAAATTAATTACAGACAATATTTACACACAATGTTTACGAAATAAAAAATAAATATAAGTCGCAAAAATTCGATCGAACCAAATTATAATGCTTCGCCATACATTTGCCTTATCTAAATTGCCTATGTATGCCGAAAAATTATACGATAATTCACGTACTGGAACCTAGGTAAAAGTCCACAGTGTATTCTTTCAGAGGTGAATTTCAATATGCATACAAGTGTTTTGTGTAAACTCGTATACTCTTAGAGAACAGGAAACTTTTATCACTCCTTCTCTTTTACTTTTCCCGCTACGACTTTACAAAAGTATATGCGTCCCTTCCTCTTTCGCTAGAGCTCGCGTTTTATTCTCCCTCTCTGTCTTTCTCTTCTCTTCCCATACGCGCTCTTTTTTCGATTAGTTTCAGTTTTAAGTTTAAGCGGGTACTGCGGGTGGGCAGGTGAAGGAAACATTTACTGTAAAAGGAACATCCTGTGTGTCGCACGAGCGCTACTCGGGCTAAATGTTAATTCTTTACTTTCCTGGCCAAAATTTTTTTTCGTCTTTGTGAAATTTACGAAATTTACAACGGAACCGAGTTTTAGTCTTGCTATTAGTATAGGAGTACGTTTCTGTAGCGCTTATATTTCGATGTAAATGCAAATGAGAATTTTGAATCGACTTAATTTTTATAAGAAAAACATATTTAATCACTTATAAAATTATGATTATCGTATACTTTTAAAAAGTGTAAAAAATATTTTTCTTATTGTAATGGAAGCAATTTAAGGAGATGTATCATAAAAATAATCTCATTAAAAATTTTAATCATGCAAAAAAAAAAAAAATATTTTTTCACTCAGACTGTCAAACGACAAAATTTCTTAAAATAAGGAACTAAACATGATTCTTGGTCATATCACTTTTATATTCAAAATTTTAATTTTATACGAAGGTGCTGAACTCATTATATTAAAAAAGAATTTACTCATTATATGTATATTTTCATTCTCTTTAATAAAATAATACTTGACAAGGCTTGGTATAGTAAAAGAATATAACATTTTAAAAAAACTATATTAATTTATGTAGGTCAATTTTACAAAGTAACATATAACGGTATTTTTAATTTTCGTTAGATAAGGATAACCGTAATAGCATCACGCTACAACAGACCTTGGACACTATTCGATAATTCAACTACTTTTCGATTATCGTAGAAAGGAAGAGCTATTGTTTCTTACCTAATGACTGTCCACTTACAAAATTAGTTCATCGAAAAAATAAAAATATTTTTTTTTGTTTTGCAATAATAATGTACGAAATATGTTATACTTTTAGTAATTTCGTAATAATATAGTTATATTAATACCAAACGTATCTTTTTAGTCAATCAGAATATCAGATATCGAATAAACGGTCAACAATAAAATATGTATTAATATTTTATAAAAAAAAATTTAAAACATATTTAAACATATCAATGTTGTAATTTTTATTGTGTCAACGAATTATAGAAACCTTTTTCATAATAAAAACTTATAAATTCTTTAAATCTTGTACAGAGATAAAACGTTACGATTTTCTTTTCGAGTAAAAGAAACAAGTATATACTGACCTTAAAAACACGTACATCAGTGAAAAATTTAAGGCACAACAATAGCAGCACTGATTCGACGTAAAAGAAATATTGAAAGTAACTAAGCCTAGTTAGAGTTAATCAGGCTGTATTTATACTTTTCGACTTATCGGTTTTTCGTGTAGTCATAGATACTATCTCATATCCTAGCTAAACCTCCCCAATAACGTTTTTCACACCTGCACTAATACCAGCAATAACTAGAAAAATTCCTCTTAATCCGACAGAGCACATCCCTCGAAACAATTTTTAAAAAATTCACTCACACAAAGCCTCCAATAAATCAACCCCTATGCAAATTTCCATTCATCTAGCCCCCGTAAAAGGTCAATAGCCATTCAGGCTTACTTTCACCTCTCTCGGAGAGCGATGAGAAAAAGAAGAAACCCCTAGCGCCCGGCCGATAAATAAAACATGGCTCAACGGAACGAAATTTGGAAATTTCATTGGTCCGCATCGGCACAATTCGTATACACTCGCGCTAACGCGCTAAGCATATTCCCGTCTAAAAATTCATGTATTCGTGCCGAGCGCGGCCCGCGTAATGAAGCCTATATATACGGGCATCGTCCTTAATTTTTGTCTCTGTCTTTCTTTCTCCGAGACGATATATACCCAGCTGAGTGTGTGTATGTGTTACGGAGGATACGCGCGCATACTTGTCAGAAGACTCATCGCAGAGAGCGAGCCTCGCAAAGGGCCGATCCTTTGTTTGCCGCGAGAGAGCCAGAGCGTGCTTGAGTAAGATAGGCTCTGGACGAAAAGCGCGCCGCCGCGCTTTTAAACTCTCGAAACTGTTCGAATTTTTTAAAGGCTTCTCTCTCTCTCTCTCTCTCTCTCTGTGTGTCTCCTTTATTCTCGGCCTTCTTTTTTCTTCTGTCTTTCCTCTTTTTTCTCTCTCTCTCTCTCTCTCTCTCTCTTCTCCTTTTTGTTTCATTTGAATTTCTATTTTCGGAATTTTAATTCGCTGTGTTTCTGTAAACGCGCGCGCCTGCGTCTTGTTTAAGCGATGCAGTTTATTTACATATGTGCATTTGGAATGTCGCCATGGTTTATGTGATTATTAATACATGCATATGTAATGTAATTTAAGGATAAAAATCGTGCATCTTGTTAACATTTTTTAAATGGCTTTGACAAAATTGGAAAGTTTGAGGAGATTCTGCGAACAAATGTTTTGAAAAAGATACTAAAGTTTTCTGCTTTTTGGAGTAGAAATTCTCGGAAAATTATTTTAAAGAATTGAATTGTTAAAAATAAATATCGACAGATGACTCTAAATCATAATTTATGTAAATATTTTTAAAAATAGTACAATTAATTTCGTGTGATTGTTTATAGTAAAAGCAATGAAAGAAATATTTTATTAAAATACATTTAAAATGTGCGTACGATCACAATTCAGTAAGAATAATAAGGAAAAGTTAATGAAAGAAATGCACTTTCGAAAGTTAATTTACTCGTTTACCGTCATTGAAAAATAATGCACCCGCCGCAGGTAAGGAGTGTGCTTGTTTAACTGACGTTAAAAGTCAACATGGTGGTTTTAAACTTGTGTGAATACACAGTCAAGTAGGCAGTTGTGGAAGGTACCCGCATGAAAAATTACTTCGATGTTATTCTCCTCGCATTGCAAATCGATATTTAATTGTGATAACGGTACGTCGTTCATAATTAATTCTAGCTACATCTCTATTGTCCATTTTATTGTTCAAACGTGATTAGAATTATGAATAAATTCATCACTTTTATTATAATGTTTAAAATGCGATTATGCATTTTAAGTAGGCGAGTAATAAAGATAATATTTGTATTTAAAGAAAAAGAAAAAAGTTATATTAAAACATGAGTGACTTTTCTTTTTTTATTCAAAATATAAGCCAAAATAAACATTGCATTATTAAATAAAAACTGCATCAGTAACATTATTAATTCATAGAGAAAGAAAAAAAGGATCATAAATAGATCTGTAATTTATTGAATGAAAGTGTAGAAAAAGGATCTATTTAAAATAACTAACTGTTAGTATGAAATATACACTATTCAAATTAAATAAATAGTTAATTCTCACAAAAATTTGATTTAAAAAAAAAGAAAAATATTTTTTCTTATAAAAAGACTACAAAAAAGAGTATAATAATGAAAGTGACAGATTAAAAAAATCATGTATCAAACTTCTAGATTTGTAATACTTACAGAGTCACTAGGTTTCGCACGAAATTCTACTACAGCCTTCTGCAATTCGGTGTTTTGTTTTCGTAGTATCGAAATCTGAAAATAAAACAAAAAATCAAGTTACACATGACAATATTATAAAAAATGTATAAAGCCCGAAATAAAAATAAATATAATATACAACAAGTATCATAAAAAGAAAACTCGGCTCACATTTCTACCCTCACTTCATAAAAGCCGTTGGGCCTGCGAGCGATAAGGGCTGGACGTGGATGTTTTTCGAATTCCAAAAAACGCGATTTCGGGTAAACATTAGCGCGCCTAGGCGCGTTGCACTAATCGCTCTTTCAGCGGAGGATGTCCGGTATACAGCGAGCGCGTTCATGTACCGCGCGAGAGCCTCGCTGCTCTTTCTCTCTGTTTGCCACCCTTATCTGGGTTTGCGCTGCGATAAGTGCGCGAGCGAGCCTCCCCCGAATATACAACCTGGAGGATCGCCGCGCGGCTTCCACCTTTCGAGGCGCTTTGTTGGTTTAGGGCCGTAATGTTAACGCACCTTTTTCAAGCTTGAGGGCTCGTTTTTTTGTTTTACACTGGGGAGTGCGTCGTCTGATTGCTGGATGTTTGTGAAGTTGCGAGCGAAGGGAAATGAATTTGTGATATTTGAGGTCCGTAATATTAATATAGAGTGTTTTTTACGGATTTTTGTAGATTTGATGTGTTGTTTATCCACAACTGGAAAACGAAAGCTCTTTTTGGAGAAAATTATATAGTAATCGTTTTATTTTTAATATATTTTTTAAATAATAAATTAAATTAAACCATGTTTTTTTTGTATCTGCAATATGTAAGCTTTTGAAAATTGTATTGAATCTGTTTATCTCGATTATGCATGTAATTCATTCTAATATATATGTGATATGAACGATATGGTCTAAATTGTTGTAGGTAGAAGCAATTTTTTTTCGCTGTATATAATAAATATAAACAAAATAGTATATTATGTTCCAAGATATAAAGTGGACTTTTAGATGTATGTATAGTGTGACTGACAATGAGGACAATACGATATTCGTACTTAAGATGCACACCATATATTTGTTGTAACACACACGTACGGATTATTGAGATTTTTGTGCATAAAAAGTAAGGACAAAATTAGATATTTCGTGGCACAGAAAACATACGCCTGTTATAGATCATTTATGATATAGTATGCGTAAAGTTGCACTTTACACATTTTGCATATTTTTAAAAGTGCAATTTTACGCATACTGA
>UELX01003352.1:0-24025 GCA_900480035.1 Eupelmus urozonus | reverse complement strand
TAGGACGTAAAACAAGAATATTTTCTCTAGAATCAAGTGGATTCCGTTTCCATCAAGATATTTTTTTTCTCAGTGCACAGCATAAACAAGAAAGTATCCATCTCCGCAGTAGTAGGCGTGAACTCTCCTCGGCTGACGCGTGCCGGTTAGGATCTACTAACTCGACGGGGAGCCGCCTGCGCAGCGCGGCAGGTAGTTTTCTCTTTAGGTGCACTGCCTGTATGTACCGATCATCACCCTGCTGACCGCAAGGAGAGACTCATTTGCTTTCGGATGGCTTGCTTAATATTTAAAGTCCCTGTTTATGAGGGGAGATTATACGCACTGTGACACGTTGTAGTAGGCGTAGGTGAAAGCGACAGAGATTTACTTTGTTGTGATGGGATCGTCTTGTGGTAATCGGCTGGTTTTTCATTTAGGTGTCACGTTTGGCTCTTGTGATACTTGAAAGTGAAACGTGCTACCCGTTTAAAGTTGAGTTTAAATGGAGCCAATTGTTATTAAGATATTTTGGTGATAGAAGAGTGGTTTTTCTTTTGATTATATATTTTTTATGTGTCATATAAAGTTGAGTCAATAAAAAAGTAGATAGAATCTTTATTTTAATTTTATTTTGCATAAAAATGTTTAATTGAAAATGTTGAAAAATTGTGAATATTCAAGACAGTAACAAAAATATTAATTTAATTGAGTTATTCTTTTTTTTCTCATCACTGTCTTTGATTATTCATAAGGCTAAAATAAATATTATTTTTGTATGGAATTGAATTTTAAAGACTGATCTTATCTGTTTTCACAATTTTTTTTTAACTTTATAATGCAAGGAAAAGTTAGAATAATAATTATTTAAAATGTTATATTAGTTTTTGCTACTTGTTGAACTTACTACTTTTGCAACTTGTTGAATGCACAAAATAAACATATTGATCGATGAAATTAGAAAATCCTTATTACGAACGCATTGGCATATAATGATTAGGATATAAACAGGTACGCTTATTTACGTTAGTTCTTACGGGATATTTAAATTCTTCAACTAAAATCATTATGAACAAAATAGTTTTTTCCGCGTAAATCTCCTCCGCGTAAATACCGAAAATAAGCTTACAACGAAAAAGTTATACCAGACCAAACGAACAAACCTAATTACAACCTACCTCATTCCGGCTCGGCACAACCGCGCGGCTCCATCGAACCCGCGTCTCATCGAAAACAAAAACCGAACGCGCGCGCGCGCGCGCCTGTCTCCGTTGCGTCAGTCTCACGATGCGCGCGCTCTGCATTTCAAGCGAAGAAAATACGTGCGTGCATTGTCCGGCTGCAGCTGCACGTGAAAGTATTGTTTGTTTGTTTTGTTTTTCGCGCATCGCGCGGCTGTCTCGATGAAAAACGTGACGATGGCCCGCTTCCGGGAGCCTAAAAAAGGGAGCAGCAGCGTGCAGTGGACGTGCTTTTTTCGATCTGTGCGTCGATTGAAGGCGAGACACAAAGAGGAGTGCTGAAAGGATGTACGCCGATTTTGTTAATGAGGTGATGTTGCGATTTCTAGGATGTAATGTTCGGTTACAGTGCGCTGAGAGAGGTTAAAGTTAGACGTTCCAATGTTTGAAGTGAGAATAAGGATTGAAGGGTAGCAGGTGATTTGACAGCGATGAGGGTGAGTGCAGTTGTTTAAGTATAGATATATATATATTTTAGTTGGTACCATACAGGTATTTATTCGATTTAACCGTTGAAGATTGGTGATTCGATTTCAAGTACCTGTCTATCAACAAAATCTGTTTTTTTTCATGAAGTTGTTTTTAAGTTGAATGATTCAACAATAAAAATATTTTTCGTCATTTCATTTTTTTAATGTCTCTGATAAACAAACGAGCATAACGTTTAACGAGAATAAAAATTATTAGGTTATTGTCATGAAGATTCTATTGAAAGAAAGATGTTTGACCTTTTGAATTCTTGTGAGAATCATGTGTGGAAAAACATAGTTTTTTGCTACAGGATCCTATTAGGATCTATATTAATTTAGCATAGTTCCCGCATTTCTTAACTAAATTACAAATAAATTCTGAAAAGTATTCATGAATGTCTCGCGTGGATCTCGATGATTCTTTTACAGTAAGAGATAGTTACTATTTTTTAGAACATAATTTTCTATATATGAAATTTAATGATCTTTTAAGATAGATTTTTAAAATCAATTAAAATTTTTTCACGTCAAACTCATAAAAATCAAAAAAGGTTAGGTAATTATTTTTATCAACAAAAAATTTGAATTTTCCTCGACCGTTACATATCCAAACATTCTAAAATGAAATTCTCATAGTAAGGTCTGAAATTAAACTCATCAATCAATTTTATTAACATTAACAGAAATAGTTGTTTCAAAACTCGTGGCCCCGAGATACAATTATCTAAAAAGTAATTGATCGCTTCAAAGCCAAATATATATTCCTAAAACCAGCATCATCAAGAACAAAGAACTCCATTTTCAAATCAAAACCCGCCGCCCGGTCCAAGCCCAAAAATACCCCGCTCTCCCAACTTCAGTAAAAACCCATCCCTCAAAAAAACCCAGCACCCCAACCCATCGGCCAACCTCACCCCACCGAAAAAGCCAGCTCCCATCGCACAAAAGCCGCCGATCCCTAGAAATCAAACCTCGCGAGCCCCGTCACTGACCGCGTCACTCTCTCTCTCTGCGTCTCTCGCTGCAGTCTCGCGTGCAGAGGGGGATACCCCCCGCCACGAAGCTCGATTCGCGAATGCTGCTGCTCTCTGTATAGCGCATACAAACACACACATGCAATATACATATAGGAAAGAGCGAGAAAGAGCGAAAGAGTGGGATATATAGCAGCAGGAGGAAAAAAGAACTGGCGAGTATATAGGCTGCGCGCGAGCGAGCGAGCGAAGGGCGAGATATATCTGTGCGCGTGCAGAGAGAGTGGTGGGGTGGCCGCCAGTTCTCAGCTTGGCTCACGCGCAGAAGGGAGCGCGCCGCCGCGAGTGCCGAATCGACCGTCCGCCGCTTCGGACTATAAGAGCGCACACGCGTATATATCCATTATACATATACGGCCTGCCGGTGTGCTGTGTATATAGCCATCCCCCTCGCTCTCTCTCTTTATGTGTATATACGTATACATATCGACAATAGAACGCGCGCGCGCGCGCGCACAAGTGTGTGTAGGTACGGTGGTGGTGCCGCGGCTCAGCGAGACACAGCATACACCCTCGTCGCGTCGTCGCGAGACGCCGCCGCCTCGCTTTTTCTCGGATCCGCGAGAAAACGTATAGGAAGTATAATCGGGACAGCGGCGAGAGGGCAACGTTAGTTTTGCGAAAAGTGCAAGGTGAACGCGCCAAGAGAGAGAGAGAGATGCAGCCTTGCGCGGAGTGTGCGCGTGTGTGAATGCAGTAGCCGCACGAAGCGAGAGAGAGAGAGAGAGGAAAAGGATGTGCAGTGAGCGCGAATCTGAGAGAGCGGCTGTCTGTGGCAGTGTTAGTGCAGCGCGAAAGTGAAGCAGCAGCAGCAGCAGAGAGTGTCTCTAGTGCGCGGAATACAGAGCGCAGCAGCAGCAGCAGCAGCAGCAGCAGGAGCAGTAGTAGCAGGAGTCGCAGCGGCTATATAATATGAGGGCCGCCTCGCCTCGCAACTCTCGGCGGCTTCTCATTCTCCTCGTCGATAAAGTGCTCGTGGAAGAGGCGCCGGCCGCGAGTTGCTGCTGCGGTTCTCGATGATTCCCACAGAGCAGCAGCAGCCGCCTAAAAGCCACAGCAGCAGCAGCAGCAGCAGCGACTACAGCAGCAGCACTCGTACCAGCCGAAAGCAGCAGCCCTCGTTTATTACCATCGCCAGCGAAAACAGCAGCAGCAGCAGCGAGCTTCAGACTAGTAGTGGCTGCGGCCTGGGCGCGCCCCGGCAAATGGGATGCGGCTCCGGCGCTGAGACTAACGGCTCCTACCGAACCTCCTCGCGACGACGGCGCAAAGGATCGCCGCCGATTAGCTATTTTATCAACGTGGAATCGAAAAGCAGAGCAACAGCAGAAGCAGCAGCAACAGCAGGTAGAGCAACAGCAGTGCGCGATGCGCGAAGAGCCGCCGCCGCCGGGCCGTCCCTGCAGCAGCTGCTGATGAGCAGCGCGGGCCGCAGAAGGCGGCTGAGATGCTGCAGCAGCCGGAGGTAGGGACAATGACGTGGAGCACACAACGGCTACATAACCCCTCCGGCCGCTTGAAAAACGCCGCCGCTGCTGAAGACTGAGCTGTTGTTCAAGAGAGAGAGAGACCCTATCTTAGATTAATTGCCCTAGCACACACACACACACATACCACGGAACGCGCGCACCTTTTTAATAGAGAGAGAGAGAGAGAGAAAAAAAAACGCGGTGCGTAAGGATCTCTCGCATCTGGATTCAAGTGTGTATACCTACCTACCTATACGCGCACGCAATTTTTACGCAACGAACGAGTGCGCGCGCGTGTGGAGCGAGAGAGAGAAAGCCGCTTGGGGTGCGCGAGTGAGAGAGAGAGAGTGAGAGAGTTGGAAAGATGAACTCGATGGTGTACACCCTGTACGGGTTCGCAGTGTTCTTCATGGTCTTCTGGTCGGTCATGTGGATCGTCCACGTCCTCGCCCTCATAGCCGGCCGCTGGAAGCTGCACCGCAAGGTTACCCAGGTGCCGACCTACGAGACACCCCTGCCCGGCGTCTCCATAATCAAGCCCCTCATGGGCGTCGATCCCAACTTATTCAGCAATCTCGAGACCTTTTTCCAGCTGGACTATCCGGTCTACGAGCTGCTCTTCTGCATCGAGGACGAGCAGGACCCCGTCCTCATGCTCGTCCACAAGCTCATGGAGAAGTACCCGGCCGTCGAGTCGAAGCTCTTCGTCGGCGGACGCGGCGTCGGCGTCAATCCCAAGATCAACAACATGCAGCCGGCCTACGAGGCCTCCAAGCACGAGCTCATCCTCATCAGCGACAGCGGCATCAGGATGAAGGAGGACACGCTCCTGGACATGGTCACTTACATGACCGACCGCGTGGGCCTCGTCCACCAGATGCCGTTCACCTGCGACCGCGAGGGCTTCGCCGCCGCCTACGAGAAGATATTCTTCGGCACGGTCCAGTCGCGCATGTACCTGGCGGCCGACCTGCTCAGGATAAACTGCCACACCGGCATGTCGGCGCTCATAAAGAAGGCCCTGCTCGAGGAGGTGGGCGGCCTCAAGACCTTCGGCGTCTACCTCGCCGAGGACTTTTTCTACGCCAAGTCGCTGACGGACCGGGGCTGGAAGATCACCGTCTGCTCGCAGCCGGCCATGCAGAACAGCGGACACTGCGAGGTCTACACCTTCCAGGCGCGGCTCAGGCGCTGGGCCAAGCTGCGCGTGGCCATGCTGCCCACCACAATAGTCCTCGAGCCGCTGAGCGAGTGCCTCATACTGGGGGCGTGCGCCTCCTGGGCCGCGGCTGTACTCTTCGAGTGGGACTCGCTGATTTTCTACCTGGCGCACATCGTCCTCTGGTTCATGTTCGACTGGACGCTGCTCTGCGTCGTGCAGAACGGCCCGCTGCCGTTCAACGTGCTCGAGTTCGTGATAGGCTGGGTACTCTGCGAGACGACGAGGCCGTACCTGTTCGCCCAGGCGGTGCTGGACCCGCTCATACAGTGGCGCTCGAGGGTCTACCGGCTCAGGTGGGGCGGACTCGCCGAGGAAGTCAAGGCCAAAGTCAAGTACTGAACGTGCGCGAGGAGACGGACACGCGTATGTACAACAGTGTTGCCACGCGGTGCACGTGCACCTAGTGAACAAGTGCGAGGCTAGACGTAAGCCCCAGCATTTATATATACTCTTTCAGTTTTTCTGTGTTCCTTCATTTTCGTTCTTTTAGCGGATGCTGCGGCCCAAAAGACAAGCGCGCCTGGTACTTAACAAAAAGATACGAACGCATAGAAACATACTTATAGTGATTTGTGCGATATGTGATGGTGTATCATAGCTTTTATTTCCTCGAGTATGTATATGGTTTACCTTTTACTTTCGGGTTTTTCTTTCAAGAGAAGAATTACAACTCAACGCTCGTGGAACCGTGTACGCTCAAGTTCTAAAATGGAAGAGTTAAAAAAGTATATAACGTGTGAGTGCGTGAGTGCAATAAGAAGAGCGAGGCTCTCTCGCTTTTCATCGAAACGTGCGACGGACGATCAGCGATTCTTATACATAGATATATAAATATATAAATATACGTGTGGAGCCGTGAGGAAGCAAGAGGAGAGAGAACTTCGCGGTGTGCGCAGCGCGTGGAAGAGGAAGAAAGCAAGCGACAAATATATATATACGCGATTGCATTGCGGACTGATGTGCGTGTGTCCTGCGCCCCCCTAGCGAGGCTGGATTGCGCACGCACACACATTTCTTCGTCGGACCATCTCTTTTTTCATGTACGATGTAATTACTTATCATTACGGCTAATTAGCGATAATGTGTATACTGTCTCTCGGCCAATAATTATTGTGGCATAACACAACACACAACACACACACACACATAATGCAGGCGCGAATCGCGCTAAAAACGCGCTCTTTCGATTGTATACATCGACTATGTGTGTATTGTATGTACGCGCGAGCCGGAAAAGCGAGGCCAACCCACCTTCATTCGTTTTATTATTATATCCGTTTGTGGAATTTTTGATTTTTTAAACATAAAAGAAAATTTTGAAACGGGAAATCATTGTTCAAATTTGACCGTTAAGTTCTTAATCATTGAAATAAAAATGCTTAGTTATAACGTCAGAATAAATCGCGGAGATTTAACGTTTCGACTACGAAATCAGTGCGTTTACTCGTGCGTTTATCGGCGCGACAAAGGCCAAAACAAAAATGATGTATTAAGCCAACAGAAAGCAAATTAGGATCATCAAGATAAAAGGCGCGTATCGCGGCCGCTGCGCCGAGAGACGCGACGAAAAATTCGTTGTCGCCACGACGACACTTCCTTTATTTTTTTCTCTTTTTATTATCGCAAACTAGGGCTATTCCATCCGCGATAACAGATTTTCCGTCGCCCTCTCGCCTCGACGATAGCACGGCCTCACTTTCTCCGGCGCGCGCCCGGTATATATAACAGAACTAAAAAAAAAACGTAAAAAAAATATATATAAAACAAAACAACTACCAGAAAACATTCCTCTACTGTGTTGCGCTATCTCCAGTCTTTCTTATAATACGTATAAACGCGTTCCGAAATCGATTTTCCTTTCCGCATACACAATAAACGCGCATGAAGTAGATAATGCAACATACTACTGGACTCTTTTCGAGGAAAAATTTTTCAAAACTTCTCTCCCCGGTTATATACGTTGAGCCTGCGCATCCCTCCAATCTTCCGTCTTGCTTCGAAATACACGCCTAAATTTATTTCGCGACAAGATGGAGCTTTAAGCTCCCCCTGTGTACAAGCTTTTCTTTCTCGTCTTAACGCATACGTCACGGAGCGCTAGTACATGCATAATACAGGCATACAGCCGCGCGCGGTCGAAGCACCTTCGCTATCAGTTACCTTTGCCGCTCAAGCTCTTTGGCATAATGTGTAAAGAAAACTCGAATTAGCTTCGTTTGACCAAGCCTTGTCCGACATAATGCCGAGCCGGCGACGCTTGTACAAACGCGTATATAGAGCTGTTATATGTATAGGCTCGCGTATACCCGTAAATGGACTTTATAGCTATACATAACAGAGCGTGGGCGGTTACGCTTTCAGCTGTGTACGCCAGCCCGTGTCCTTCTCCTATTTACTTGGCGAGCGGGGGATTTCGGAAAAAGTTTCGCGCTTTTTTTGCGGGAGGGGACGTGTCACGAAAGCTCGCTTTTTTCGGGCTGGCAAGTTTTTCGTTCGCTTTCGGCTTTTCCGAGCAAGCGGGATTCGGGGTCGGAAAAGTGTGATGTCATTACGAGTAAACAGAATCTCTCGCTTTGAAATTAATACTCCCGGGGGACGGGAGGCAGACTGACACGTCGATGCGGTGCTTCGATCGCGCGCGCGGGCGGAAAGGAGCCGGCGAATCGTTACGGAGAAGGAGGAAACAGCGAGAAAGCTGTTCGCGCGAGACGAGCTATATATGAAGCCATTAGCGTTCGATTCGAGGCGCGCTTTTTTTTCTATCTCTCTTTCGATCCACGCGCGGTATTCCAGAGAGAGAGAGGAAAATCACGACGGTGAGGCTGAAAGTAAACGAAAGGTATATAAAAGAGGCCCGCGGAGACACGCGTGTGTGCATGGAGAGAGGAGAGAGACGAAAAGAGGAAAATCTTGAAAAAGAGTCGAGTGTAGGCAAAGTCAAACACGCGGGCGAACCGCGCGCGTAGAAAGCTAGACGAGGTCGAGAGGTAATTTCGCTTCTCTCCTCTCTCTCTCTTCCGTCAATCCTTTTGGGGACCGAGACGAGCGAGATATGATGTGTAAGGGAAGAGAAGCGGGGTTGATTTTGCAAGCGCTAATGAAGCTTTCGACGAGCGATGATCGAAGAGCGCGATTATTGATGCTTTTTTTTGTTGCCGTCTTGCTGTTGTGTCTCTTCTCTCGGAACGCTGTGCTGGCTTTGGCCATCTTCGGTGTTGGAGGACGTTTTTGGTTAAACTTGTACCGCCGAGGAGTGATTCTGTGTGATATTACCATGGCCTGATACTGTCGGAGATCTCTGCTTCTTTTGGCATTCGTGGACTGGTTTTTAATGTGATTTTTAGATTTATTTAGATAAAAGTACTTTATTTTATAGTAATTTTTTTTTTTAAGTTATTTGTTTTGTTTTTGTTTTGAGGAAAAAAAATTATTGATAACGTCGCAAAGCGAATGTTGATAGAAGAACAGGTATTTCGGTCAGTATTTGGTGTAACCTTGATATGTAGAAAATTTATTTATTGTGGAATGATTTTGAAACAATCATTGGCGTATTCGTTTTTATTAATTTATTTGTATTGTGTTTCTGACAAAATCATTGCTAATTAAACATTAAATCTTAAAAATTGAAAAAAAAAGAAGCATACGAACAATTTATCTTAAGTACGTATTAACAATTCGAATATTAAAAGCTGTATTTTTTTAACGAACGTTTGTACCGCAACAATCGAAAGACAGGATAATTATGATTTTGTACTTTTTGTAACGGCATCGCAATCGCAATATGATTTTCATTAAAACATACCGGACGAAGGCGAAAATACATTGTGATGAATGACTGCGCGACGTTCCTTATTTTTACTTTTTGATTCGCCGTCTGTAAAAGAAAACCAGAAAATCAGCCAAGCCATTCGGTTCGTTTTTTTTCACGATACAAAGCATCTAGGTTAACAGAAAAAAGAGCAAGCGCGATAATATTGTTTGCGAGTTTACGAATTGCCTGGAATGCGAGTAAATGTTGTATTTTTTTATATATACCTACATAACGCGCGAGTGCCAGAGTGCGCCGAGTACACGTAAATGCCGTGTACGACGACGACGACTTTTTTACGTTTCAGCCTTATTATTTATTACCCTCGCTTTGATATTAGAAACTCGTCGAGAGAGAGAAAGCTCTTTTAGGATAATATATACGTCATTTTTGTAATGATTATCGAATAAATAGCGTCTTTCGTTTTCGCGCATCGGCGATTTTGTCTCTTTAAAAATGAATAGTCAGAAAATGAGAGAGGCACGAATTATGTCTTAGCGTCGGCTAAATTGCTGAAAAACAAAACCGAAGCAAGATTAATACAATTATTGTACTCGAAGTGAACGAACCAGCTTTTTATATTTTCATTTTGAAAATTTTCTACGTATGATTTGTTCGTACATAAGCCAAAAGTTTACGATTAAAGTGAATTTTTACACAAAACAACAAACATGCTTTATCTCTTTTATTTCCACCTTTTTTTTTTTATTTCCTCTCAAAAAAATCAGCGCACTTGCACTGGGGAGCAGCGAAAACTAAAAAAAGGCCAGCGTCCATCTCCACGTATATACAACAATATTGACGAACCATCGCTGCAGAGCCGTTAATTGGAAGCTGTATAACCGCGCTGTTCAAACATACGCGAGCAGATAAAAGCGGCGCGCTTTTTTAAAACGCTCAAAGGATTTGTCACAAAGCACCGAGTGAATCTGCACGTATATACGTATAAATAATCGATATAGGCGCGAGAACTAAGAGAGAGCAGATGTAAAACGGATTTGTTTAAACGCGAGCGCGCTGACGCTCGCAACTCTCTTATCTTTCAAATTATGAAATTTAAATCTGTTTAATGAGCGTGATAAATGCGAGGTTCTTGCATATATTATTGGAAACATATTTGGAGCAATTTGATAGTGAGAATAGGTTATTGGGTTATGTTGAGAAATTAGAGCGTTGTTTTAGAGAATTTATAATTTGAACGGCAATGTCTTATTAGTTTTTAATATTGTTTTAGTCTTTTGAAACTAGATTTATGTGTTCGTGTCAAATAATAATTACAGTTAATAGCATTTGCATATGTTTATATTAAAAAAAAAGTCATACAGCGATCTTTTTGGTCACCTAGTTTAGTTTTTTTATAAGCAAACTGTAAGCATATTACTTATATTTTCTTTTGTTTTCATGTTACAGAGTAATATTCCGAGTCCATATCTGCAACAGTAAAAATAATTATTGTTCGCTTTAAAAATTAAATTATCTTAACAATGTATTTAACTGCCTATTTGTTCAATAATTGAGACGTAAAACGACGGCTCGCAAAGCAAACCAAACAAGACCAAAAAAAATTACTTTAAATTCCCAGCTCGCAAATCAGCTGGCAGCTCCTCAAATCTGCATTCCCTCAGCCGCCTCCGCAGCGTCAAAACTATATACTTTTACGACTTTGACACACAATCGCAAAAGCAAAAAAGAAGAAAAAAATCCTGGCACGCTCCATCCAGAATCAAGCCACCAAACAATAGAAGCCGCGACACTTGGGGAAATAAAAAAAAGTAAATAAAAAGCGCATGCACCGGACACACACACAAGCCACTACCTCGTCAGCAGCAGCGCAGCGTGAAAAATTCTCCTGCCCGCTCCTCCGGCTCTCTTTGTGTCAATCGCAATTATGCACGTATGTATAAGCCGGCCTCAGCGCGCTGCAAACATCCGGCCCGCGTGCGTTCATCTTTTTCACCTTCGGCCCCGGCGAGCCTCGTTTTGCTAAGCCTGCGGGACTCGCGCGCGCCGATTACGTAAAAGAAATTGACCGTTGCGATCGCATAATGAGCGTCAATTTTTCGTCTGAGGCTATCTTGGTGAATCGTTATGGGCTGGAAATAGCGGTTTTTTTTTAGATTGCGGTACTAGAGGTGTTTTGTGTGTAGTAGAGCGATTTGATATTTGATTACTGCCATTTCGCACGGTTGTTTGCTACATTTCATTCGTTTTGTTTGACAGTGTTTTTTTTTTTTGAGAAAGGAAGGAGAGGCGCGTGACGTTAAATAAGTTCGAAAGATCGATGAATTATTTAGCCGTTCGGCGACGGGATAATCGCTCACGCGCGTCGAGCGTAGCCGACTTTAAGAAGCTCGGCACACAAATGAATATAAATTCTGCAAATCCGCGCTAACCTTTACAAAGCGAAACTCGCCTGGAAAAGTATAAAGTTTCTCTCTCGCATGCATGAAATAATTAAAAAGCCATTGCGGAGAGCGAGACGTTTGCGTAGTCCGGCCAGTAGCGATCGGAATCTATTCAAATTACTCGTTACTCTACAATTAAAATGATTAACGCCGAGCGCGCCTCGGTCTGTCTGCATGGAAAATATTTTCTCTCAACGTCATTTACGCATGTCCGAGATCTTCCACACCTTACATAAAACGACCGGCAAATAGCTACGCTCAAAGACTTTGCAATTCTGCATTCTTCAAGACGCGCGCATTTTTAGTATAAAGCATCTTTGAAAAGTAAGAGAAAGAAAATATTAACGCCGAGCGCGCACGTATTTACACAAGGTGCAGTGAACGTGCGCTTCGGAATTTCCTCTTTATTGCGCGAAAAAAGTGTCTACTACTATAACGCCTTGGCGGCGAAGGCTGCAGCGACGCGAGGCGCAATTAATGCGATAATTACGTATGTACTTTAAGAAATAGGTTAACGCGCGCGTCGCGACTCGTTTTACACTTTTGCACGCGCCAGCCGCCCAGACTCTCTCGCCGAGCACTTTTGTATTTTTATATATACGTCGTATATAGCTATATTATGTGCGGCTGATGCAGCCGCGCATCTCCGCGAGTTTCGGGCGGAAAAAGTTGCCGCAGAGCGGTTTCTGGGCGTTTCGAAAACTGGTTTAGCAAAGAGAGCTGCATTCGAGCCGAGAGCTCGATATGTGGAATCGAGTCTTCGGAAGTCGGAGAAAAATTGCTTGCGTGGAGACTAACGGTTATATTTGGATGTTGTATTGTTTGCGGAAAAGTTTTGCTGTGTGGGGGGAATCGTTGGGGTCGATAATGTAATGTAGTTACTTTAACCGTGGAAAAAGGAATTGGGCATCTTTTCTGTTTAGAAGGGTTTAATTATTCAGCTTTGTAAATATCTGGCCATTAAAATTCAATTAATTCCGCTTTGTAAATATCTGGCAATTAAAATTGTATTGGGAACCGTTTATTCCTTATAGTAATAAAACTTTGTTCTTTACAAAGTGATGTAACGCTGCGTTAAATCCATTTCAGCGACTATCAAGTAACTTTGTTTTCCAATCAAAAAGACGACCATCGCTCCGCTTTGAAACGATCCATTATACTTCGAAGCTTCAAACACAGCTGAAAGCAATTCGCAAACACACACACACACATCCACGCCTTAAAAATTCTCGATAAACCCGGCGATTCGAAACTTTCAGAAAAAGTAATTGAAACTTTAACTGTGCGCGCTTACGCTCACTTAAAACCGGCGCTTCATTAAAAAGGAAAAGGAAAAAGAAAAAAAATTACCGAACGCCCACGTATATACATCCGAGGCTTCGCGCGCGTGCACATTCGTTAAAGCGCTAATTCATTAAAAGGCCAGCAGCCGCTCTCAAGAGTAAAAGTGCCGCAGCCAGCTCGTGAAACTCACACGCGCCTGACTTTTCCTTCCTTTTTCGCAGTGCGCGCTTTTCTCGAATTCTCATTCGACGCGATGTCTTCCGCCTCTTTGTTTTGCCGGCGAGTCGCATTAAAAATGTTTTATCGACCGACGCCTGTGTTTTTTTTTTTTCTACTTTGTCCCGTCTCGCGTTTTTTGCGGCACTCTCTTTACTTTAGGAGGGGGGCGTTTGAATTTGCGCGCGGTTCGTGAACTCGCGGAGAGGGCATTTTTGTTGAATGGTCGGGAGGTTATTGTTCGCTGGTTTAGCTTAAATGAGTTATTTGGAGGTTCTTTTGTGCGATGGTTTAAAATGCTTTGGTCGTGCGAAATTTAGTGTGTTTACACTTTTTTTTGGTTTTGGGGATGGCAATTGTCTTTTGTGCATTGTAATTTGTTTTAAGAAACGTTAAGGTGTTTAGGGTGGAGTGGTTGGTTTATTGCTTGATGTTTTGCAATTTTTGCGGTTATTTTTGAACGTACGTACGGACATAAGCATAAACATTCATAAATATTAGATAACTTTAAGTTGTTAGACAGTTAGTATTAGTTGTCCGTTTTGAAACCTGTACATATACGCAGGCTTTTTTACCATGTTTTTTCGTAAAAATAAACGCTGTCGAGACTTGGACACTCAAATAAATTCGCTAAAGTAATAGTGTGTCACATTAGGTAATTTAAAAATGACGTTCTTTTTATAACTGATAAAGGCAAATTAACCTTGAACTGTTTATTTTATTATCATTCAAATCATAATTTTATTTTTACAATCGATTGAATTTAATATTATTTAAAGTTTCATTTTATTATTTTATAAATCCATAATTTCCTTTTCCCGGAATGTCAATGTTTCCGAGCTTTAAAAACATGCACATCCCATCGTAAATTTACGCAGTACCATCAAAATTTCATTTAATCAAATTTCATTACTAAAACTCCCAAATTCACAATTTCTCAAAACCCAACCCAAAACCGTCCCCTCCACCCCCGCAAAAACTCATTAAACTCCCAAAATCACGCTCGCCAGCCAGCCGCGCCTCTCCCCCCTACCCCACCTCATAAAAAACGAAAATAATCCCATTACACAATCCAATTTCTCCTTCGCAGCCGTAATCGTCCCGCTCGTGTAACCAACCCCCTCTCCCCAACTTTCACGAATCACGCGAGCACAGCTCGCTCGCTCAACTAAACAGGCGCGCTCGCGCCGCGCCGCATGCGGATATATATCTAGCTATACTGGCGCACTCGCGGTTCAAGGTCGGACCTTCGCACACCTCGATGTCCGCGAGAGCTGCACAATGCTGCGCGATTATTCCGCGAACGAACGCGACGGAGACAATGCCGGATTGATCGGAAGCGCGGATTTTTGTCGAGCACGGCCCTGGATGGAGGTGGGTGGGTGGGGGCGTTCATTAAGGACGGATGGCTGATTGCGAGAGGAGCGTGGTCGATTAGGAATTTCGCGCGCGGTGCCTGCGGCTGGGCGAGGAATGCTGGGATGGAGGTGTTTGCTGGGTGCAAAGAGATGGTTTGGATGGGGTTGTGGATTTGGAATTTTGGGGGGGGGGGGGTTTAAGTGCGGTTCTGATTTATGTTGAGGTTTGATTTATGGTTGGAGTTGGAAAGGATTGCATTGGGATTTTTGGGAGTTTGTTGATTTGATTTTATTGAAACTGGAGTAAGTTGTGATTTTGGTACAAAATTAATATTTTAATAATTTAAAATCTGTTATTATTTGTTACAATATAATCATATTTATTTTTATGTTTAAATAGTAAATAATAAATTAAAATGTAAATAATATTTTTATATTTATAAATTCATATTAATTGAAATTTTCATAAATATCTTATATTACCTTATGCAACTTTCATTCCAGAGTTGATTTTATTTGATTTTATGCATTAACTAATTAACGATAAGGTTTTATGTATTTCTAGTAATTCTTTATCCAATAAATATGAATAAGCAACTGTAATTAGTAAGCGGTTTTTAACTAGGTGACGTAAAGCTTCTAGAAAGTGTTTTCTCTTATTGAGTACAAATACAATTATTGAATTAAATGTAAGAAAATTTTTATTTTTACCCTGGAAAAATGTGTTCAAAAGATATCAATCCATCTTACAATCATAGCCCCCTAGAATCTAAGACTAATAATTTTCTCCTTATCTGCATGAAAAATAGGAAAACATGAGCTTGAAATATTCGTTTAAGGTGGGATATAACGTAGACAACAATGTATTGTATACATTACATTTTCACAGTGAAATAACTTTGACATATTATTTAAAAAAATAATACAAAATAAAAAAAACGCAACACTTTCTCAGCTAAATAAATCATTGAATAGTTAAATAAAATTAATGTATTAACATATGCATTGATTTTTTAAAAACAAATTATTTTTGACATTAAAATTATTCATAAACAGTTAATCTTACTTATATTTTATCTCAATAACTTTTCAATAACAAAAATAAGAAAAAACTTAAAATTTCTAAATAATTTCCTCAAAAAAAGAAACGTAAAAACACACCTTACCCTAACGAGCAAGCCGACGTCATCTAGGTGAAATCGAAAAAACCAAGTATCCATTACCAACCCCTCATCCAAAATAAAATCCTCGATCGTCCAAAATTAACTCCATCCAGCTTCTCCAGCTCTAAATTTAACGACACTTTCTACCGCAGCCAATCGATTCTCCAGCCTGCCGCAGAACCAGCCTCTCCAGTCTCGTCCACTTTCCCTCCGCAAAAATCGTCGTCTATACCCACACACCTACACTCGAATATACATCGCCCGGAGCCAGAGCGAGATAAAGGATAAGTGGATTCATCCCCTAAAGAACAATTTGGCGCGCGAGAGCCTTTTTTTTTTTCATTCTCGCAGGCTGCGGGCGAACAACAGGCAGCGCGGAATTTCCTCTCGACCTCGTTGTTAGGAGCTGGCTGCTGACGCTCTTTCGTCTGCGGCGCTTTTTTTTCGCGGCACTCCCACGCAAGAGTCGGCTCTGTGTGTGTGTGTCTGCCCCGCGGGGTGATGATAAGCTGGGTACGTTTTTCTTTTTTTTCGGGAAGTGCGATTGGGTAATGTGCTTTATAACAGGGGAGGGTGGGGGTTTCTTTTTATTTTCTTATCGACGCTTAGATTTTTTTTTGATGAAATGCAGTATAGAGAGAGGGAAGTGGGTCGGAGCTGCACGCAAGAGTTTGACTTGGTACGGAGCGAGTCTTTATGTCAGTCTTCCTTTTTTTCGCGTCGAAAGATGACGAAGACTTTTATTTCTTCTCTCAGCCTCGGGTCTTTAAAATTTGAATTCTGCTCGATCGGCGACGAGTTTCATAGCTCAAGAGAGACGTGCGCCGGATTTCCGGGAAATTCTTTCGGCTCTGAACTAGAATGGATTTTTCCAAACGAATTCAATTCTGTGATTCTTGCTCGAAGATGGATTTGGATGTAAAAAATTTTTTGATACTGTTAGATATGAATTTTAATCCGAGTTTGGATTTGATGACGTAAGTGTTGTTGAGTGGCTATTCACTCTATGAAATCACGAAACCGTCATTATGAAATAAGTCTGGTAGTTCGCTAGCCAATGCGAAGTGTTAAACTAAAGGCTATACTTTTCTACTTGCTTATAGTATCGATTTATTTACCTATTCTGAATCTTTCAACTGTATAATGACTGGTGAGGTATGACATACTGTCTAGTGATTGCGTACTGTCGCCTAGTGCGTTTCTCGATACGCTCCAATTTCATGTAGGTTTTGTGGTATCGGTATAAACCAGTATAGAGGGATAAAGGAAATACTATAATGTTTTATTGAGTAATGAGGACTAACGTAAATATAATTATTATTTTAGACTTGTTCAGATTAAAATTCGTAATGAAATAATTAAACAGTATTTAATTATGTAAATCAGTTATTTTTGTATACTAATAATCATAAACATCTGATTCTGAAATCATTTTTAAATTTCTAAAAAATCTAAATCAATAGTCCCCATTCCGATGTAGTTGTAATTCTGATAAGTGACCGAAAATATTATAAATAGGTATTTAAAATGAAGAAAAGAAATGATCATAATAAGTGATCACACAATCAAATTTCTTTTCCTTTATTCTTCCATCCTACTTCCTTTAAGACCCCATCGCCAACCTCTAAAAAGACATATTCCATCCTACATTCCATAAACTTTCGAGTGCCAATAAATTCCCAATCTTAACTGGCGTTCGATGGTTAAATTATAACGACGCGCTGGATTCGCGAATAACGAGATGGCAGATGATCTCGACTTTTTTACTTTACCCGTGTGCACAATGAAACCGTTTGTACGTGGCAGTATTTTCTTCGTGCCTCTCTCCGTTTGAGTCGATGTCTTTGACCTTTCGCGCGGCTTATCCATATACCCGCTTGAATGCGAGAGATTTTCTCGCTCGCAAATCCGCTATGCGTTTATAAATGCATATATGCACCTTCTGTTCTCACTTTTTCCCCTGCGCTCTCGCAAGCTAATGAGCATTAGCGAATGGAAAGTTTTTTTAATCGTTTTCTGAGTCACGTGGCGCGATAATTGAATATTTTTCTAAACAAAGTCGGATTAATTGCCAAGAATGTGCAGTGGAAGGAATGACGTGCGTTTAATATTTTCTTTATTGCCTTGTCGCTGAAAAAGCACTAAACAAAGAAGATCTATTGTCTTCGCGGAACAAAGCTTTTCTGATGATCGCGCGACGAACTTATTCATTCTGCAATGAAAACGAATTATCTCAATCGCGGCTCACCTTCGGGTGCAATACTCATAACTTTTCTACATTTTTACGTGACTTCGATCTGAACTTAGGAAGGATATAGCTGTGTGATGTATCAATTCTCGCTTGCAAGCAACGTCTTTGTCGGATTCCACGATCCTCATATGCAGAGCGAGGAAAAAATCATGTCTAAAAATATGTAAGCCTTTGTACCATTTCATCATATTATATACTAAAGTAAAAATATTCTTAAACTAATCGTTCTACTTGAAAAAAAAAAAAAAAGAATGAAAAACCAACCAGTCAAACTCATAAAAATAATCCCATAGAAAGTAACAAATTTTCACTGCTTTCGAAAACTGAACACAGAAAGCCTCTTCCAAATCCACCTACACCACCAAGATCCACACGC
Organism: Eupelmus urozonus; assembly: GCA_900480035.1. Lineage (NCBI taxonomy): Eukaryota > Metazoa > Arthropoda > Insecta > Hymenoptera > Eupelmidae > Eupelmus > Eupelmus urozonus. The sequence goes on along the minus strand of UELX01003352.1, from coordinate 5,749 downwards.
TTGCTAAAAAAAAAGAAAAGAAAAGTTTCGATGAACCGCGAAAGGTCAAAGCTCTCTTTCTCTGGAGCGCTGGCGAGTCCTTGAAAGTGAGAACGAACTTTCCGCTTGTGCATAATGCGTGAGTACACGTAAGGAAAAAGAGCGAGAGGAAAGAGAGAGAGAGAGAGAAACAAAGAAGATAGCTGCAGAATATAGTGGTGGGAGCGTTTATCATATGAAAGCGGCGCATGTGCGAGTGTAGGCGCACTAAGCGCGCTATTCGATATTTATATATACACACATTGAAGTTCACATACGTGTCTGTGATAATAAGTTTTAATTTGTGTTCATGCTAGTTCGTTTATATAATATATATACATGCAGGAGTAGCGGGAGTGATTCGACGACTCGCGGCACGCATCATTATAAGGAAATAGGATATTATGTGCCAGGGGCGATAAGTGGACCTTTATTGACCGAGTTTGAATTTTTTTTAGTGAGGGTTTAAGGAGGGCTAATTGGAGTTGGAGGCGAGTGTGAATTTCGAGCTGAGAATGAAGATGTAAAAGTTCACTTATCTATGGTTCATACTTTTCATACTTATTCTAATGCGTGTACTGATTCTTGCGTTGTTTGGCTAAAAAAGCGGGAGTAAAAAATGGTTTTTCGATATGGCAAACATGCGCTAGTTAGATTATCAAAAAATATGTGTTAGTCAGAAAACTACTAGCTTGACATGGTATAGTTAATATATCGTTACCTCCTTTTGATAAGGACATATCGCCTGTATGTAAGCATATAGGAGATATATCTTTATCTATAGGAAACGTCGATATACACATAAGTATATTTTACTCATTTTTATTCGATTTTAGAGCGGCGAGTAATAAAATTTTTTTTATTGCTTGATGCTTCATTTTATTGCCGCCATATGAAAACTCTCACTTAACGCTCGCTTTTGTGATCAGAAAAACGTGAAAATCATGTACGTGTAATAAAAAAAACTATACTTTACAGTTATACACAAGTACGTGTAAACAATGAAAACAAATAACGAATCGTATCAATCGGAACGGACATTGTACATTGTATATCTTATATTAGAAAAAAAGTTAAGGTACTTATTTTAAAGACATAAAAATTCGAATCACGCGACGGTATATATTGTAAAGACTATATATACTATACTCCGCGGAAATAATTATACATAAATAAATGTATATATTTGATGCGTGTTCGTATATAAGTGTATGTATGCAAAAGAGCGATATTGATGATGATCGATACTTTTGTGGATACTGTAATGTTACAAATGAGGATCAATAAACACGATTTATTGCAAAAAGCCATATAGGTGTTTCTTCAATTTGGTTAATTACTTTAATCAACTATACATGTATTTTTATTTCGGATATTTTATGATTTCTTACCTTTTTAGTTTAGGTAGATTGCAACCGATCGTTTGTAATACATAATAATAGATTTATTTTTAAACTTAATTCAATGTCTCGTGTCTCGTGTATCATGAGTGATCGATACTCTTTTAATTGTTTGCTAATGACTTTTACACAGTGTTCTGACTGCAATCAAAGTGCAGTAAAAACAAACGTCCTCCAAACAATTTTTTTATGCGGACGCACAATTATTATGCATTCGAAGTCGCGGAGAGGCGAAAATTTATTTTGATCCGCAGATGCTACCTCCACGCGCGGGCAAAATTTAATTTTCTCTTCATTCGGACGTTCACAGCCGGGGTTTTCCATATTCTAAAGCTCGCCGCGTATATCGCGTATGAATACCGCAGAACTTTCGCAGTTTTCGCATACAATAAAATCTAATTATCACGTTAGGCACGTGCCGAGGCAAAAATTTCGCTTTGCACAAGAGAGAAATTAATGGACTTTCCTGATTCGGGATTGCAAAATTTTCACTTTCCGAGAATCAGTTCTTAGTCGTCATTTATTAGAGCTTCCCGAAGTATTACGTTTCATGGCCAATTTTTCGCGGTTTTTATTTAGATTGGTATTTCGAGATAGCGCGGAAGCTTGAAAGCGCTGCCAATTGCTTTGGCACGACGCTCCTGCAGAGGTAGTTTAATTTACATAACTATTGCATATTTTTAAATGTGTCGACTGTTACATTATGTATTTTTTTTTTTGTTGAACATGTTATTTTCGGGCTTATTACGTTAAATAAAAGTACCAGTTTATTTAGGAATTTTATTTGAATTATGCTCGTTTTGAATTTAATTTAAACTAAATTATGTAGTAATTTTGCAAAACTTTTAGTTGTTATAAAATATGATTGCTGTGAATACCGTTATTAAATTCGGTTTACTAAATTTGAAAATGATACTGGCTACTCGAAATTTATGACTACTCACAAAATATATTTTTCGCAACCCATATTTTAATGAAAAATTCAATAAATTTAACGACTTATAAATATGAAATATTGATTTTATGTACATGTAACAAATTGAAGTGGAAATATGAAACTTTTAATGCATCTGTAAATAATTAAAAAATATTAATTTTAAATTTTGAACGAAAACGTTAATTCAAATATCCGTTTAATATTGTATACTGTACGATTTCAACAATATTCAGTTAGTATTTATGTGAAACCTTCACGAAGAAAACTCATCATTGAAATAATCACAAAATTATTTGCTTAAGCTACTAATTATAATCAGTTTGGGATTACAATATCTTATAATTGAGTAAATTACAATTTTAATTACAGCAACTAAGTATTTTCAATTTTTAATAACTTTAGCAACATTTTTAATTGGATTTGTTATTACAGAAACGAACCTAATCAATTATGTGCATGTAATTGTCAAAACCAAATATATATTCAACTACTCTTAATAAATCCATACCCAAAATTCTATCACCCACCCAAATCAACCTCCCACACATCCCTCATCAAACCATCTTCCTAAAAACTCCAAACACAAAACCTTAAAAAAAAATCGCTACAAACTTACCTCAAACGCCCAGCTGTCTCAGCTATCATATCCGGCGTCTCCAGCGCCCGCGGAATATAGCCTAGCGCGCGCACTTAAACGGCGATCACCGCCGTGGCGGTGAAGGCAATCAGCGAGGGCAATAACGAGGCTTAACAGGCGGCGAGCTTCGCTGGCTGCTGCTGCTACACCGACCAGAGGAAGAATTATTCATCGAGCTTTTCCAGCGCGTCCAGGTGTCTGTGTGTGTATGAGACACGGGCAGTTACGAGGTATGTATGTATATGGCTAGGTAAGAGTTACTCAGCTTGATGAGGTAAAGATGAAGAGGAGCTGCCGGAAAGTTTGCCAGACGGTGCTGGTACTTTGCTTGGGTGCTGGATGTGAGGATCAGGTGGGAGCTTCTGGGATGGCTGTGAGATGGGATTTGAATTGGAAAGTCTTGGAGATGGGTTGGAGTAGTGGAGGGCCTTGATGGGTTTTTAATAGAAGTTTTATTAAATTCAAACTAGTGATAATCCACCGAGATATAGAGTATTTTAATGATGTGTAGCTGAGATGCTGTTATACTGAGAATTAGTTAATGTGCGCTGTTTAAAATAGCGACTATTGGTTCTTTGAATTCTCTATAGAAAGAAGTGCACTAATCTACATTAGACCGTCGTCGTTATGCTAAAGTTAAATATATGCTCTGACTCAACAGGGAATGCAGCGCTTACGAGATGAATTCGTAAAAACACATTAATGCGGATATTTGCTGATTAATTAGCCGATGCACTAACCGTTATCGATATGCGCTAGTTCGGCTGTGATTTAAATGCAGAGAGCAGTAAAATTGACAGCGCGTAAATCTAATTGAATTACCCTAGCGCTCGAAAAACTCAATAATCCTGAATTGCACTTAATAGAAATTAACCTCGGCCGTATCGTTATTTTAAACTAGACCAACAATATACTATACTCAGCCTTTTTAATCCAAAGATGACCCAGTAATCTTCACCCATTAATCCTCCTTTACATCGACAAAGACAACAATCTTTCATCTATTTCGCTAATCCCGCGCCTCGCGAACCTAATCTCCCCGCTAACCAAACTTAATCAACGACTCGCCATCGCTCATTTAACCTTAATCACCTTAATAATTTCTCGAACCGCTCCGTCAAACCGATAACCCCGCCTCATTAAAAATCCATCAAAATCAAATCCCCCTCAACCCCATCCATTCCAAAAAGCTCCCAAAGCCAACACCCACAAAACTTTCCATCATCCGCACTAGCAGCTCGGCGCGCATCTAAAATTTCCTAAGAGCGTGCGCGCACGCAGGTGGACATTCAATATGTAGGGCGCGTTCCGTGAAGGGCGTGGCGCGCCCTCGAAAAACCTGCCTACGTGCGTGCGTGCAAGCTGCGCCGAGCTTGCGGAGCCAGCCGCTCTGGATGCTTCACTCCTCTTCTTTTTTTTTTTTTTTCGTTCGCGCTCGTAATTCTCTCGATGGGAAACTGCACACGAGGCGGCCGGATTCGCCCCGAGTTTGATCGATTGAAAGCGAGCTGGAAGTGCTGTTGCTCCGGGCGTGCGTTTCGATTTTTCAGGCTTTTTGTCTTCGCTGTCCGCCGGGAGCTTTTCAGTCGCTTCGAGGTGTGGATGATTTTTATTGAGTGTTTTTTTTTTTTTTACCAAGGATGGAGGATTTTCTCGTCCATGGGAATTTTTCCGTGGAAAATGGTTTTTTAATCGCCGGCTTAATGTCGCTTTTTGTTGGCCTAACAATGAGGCTGCTTCTACCGTTAAGGCGCAAGATAGCATCTACCCTCCTCGAGTGTATGGCTAAATGCCGCGCGCTTACGACTGCGAGCTGATGCTCGTCTAGGCGCGTGCATTGCGGCTTTTCCCAGGGATATGTAGCCGAGTCTTGAAGGCTGTAAGAGGATACGCGCTTCGGATGCAGTGACGCGCGGTTATACAACTAATTTTTCAAGGAACTCGCAGTTGTGCAATTTATCTGTTTGTTGATACTAGCGTCTATGCGTTGAGTGGTTTATGCGAGGGGATTTGTATTAAATAAAGAATTTAAATTCAAAAGTTCGAAGTGACTCTTCGTCTTAGGAAGATTTACAGACTGTTTACCAGCTGAGGAAAGTTCGTTGATAAAAATTTTCGCGAGAAGTTATAGTGAAGTTCGAAAGCGGTCATAATCTGGGAAAATATTTTTCTTCCGAAATACTCGAAGGAAACTCATACAAAGTCAATAGATATTGCGAGCCTTATAGTTCGTAATAAAAATTGCAATATTTCAAAAGAAAGCGGCTGTTCCACATTTGGAGCAGCCGCACGCAGCTGCATAATACTAAATATTGCGAGAGTACACAAAAGCATTATGAAACTTATTTAATTTAATTTATTAAACCAGATTAATTTACATTAAGTAAATCCTATAGAGATACACGCAGGTACCTGTACATAGGCTGGTTACATGAAGCTTACATACTAACTTACAAACTAATTAAATATTTAGACAATAAAATTTCAAAATATATTAATATTATTGCGAATAGAGTTAATGGAGTTAAATTTAGCTATATCTGAGATCATTCATATTCATATTCGCTTACATTATATTGATTTGATCTAATGTAATTCTTTAATTTATTTTTAATATTTCCTCTACTTAAATTTAAACATTTCAATTCTTTTGGCAGTGTGTTAAACGTTTTTATTGCTACTATGTAACTATTCTTATCACTAACTGCTTTATTCATTTTTGGTAATAATATACTTTTGTTTCTAGTCTTTGAGGAA
>UELX01003351.1:0-24026 GCA_900480035.1 Eupelmus urozonus | reverse complement strand
AGAGCGCAGTGCAGGCGTCTCTATACTACTATGCATATTTCTAAAAGAATTGAACTATTAAAAAATTTTTTAAAATTGGAAAAATTTTAAGTTTTTTAAAAAATTTGCAAATTTGAAAATGTTGTTATAAATTAAAAATTTTTAATATTAAATATTATACACCGCAACGTTCTCAATTAGTTTTCCTGCACATAAAAGGGAATACGTTTTATTTTTTAAAAACAGTGTATATCGAGAGAGAAAGTGGCTTTTTTAAATTTGCATAATGTTTCCAGCATTCGTTTTTCCTCTTGTTGCACAATGTATATACTGTTCTTCGTGATTTTTATTCTGATTGAACTATTTTAGAGAAAGTTTGAAATGTATCATGGTTATTTGAAATTATACCTATAAGTCAACTATCAACTCTCGTCTATATCTGTATTCACTCACTTTGCTTGTAAATGTTGCAAAAATATATTAATTAAATTAAATTCGTCACTTTACTGAGTATAAATTTACTCAGTTCAAATGTTTATCTTTATTGAAAAATTTATTATCAAAATCGCAACTTTAAAAAGTTAATCAAAATTTAATGTTATTAATATAGCACGCATTGAAATTTCATATTCCTTCAATTCATGTTTTAACATTTTTTTAATTTTCGCAAGTGCTTACTCGAAGAGTGATAATAAATTATTCACGTCTATCATTTACCTCATATGACAATTCTTTATTATGTACTTATAGCCTTCTACCACTGTGATAGTAAATTTTAAATAAATAAAAAATATTTTTAAATTATTGAAAGTATAGTATGAGTACTTATTAATTTAAAACTATTAATTATAACGTAAGAAAAATATGGAATTTATATTTCATTAAATTAATACATAGTATCATTTTTCGCAATAGTTTTATTTGATCACAAGCATAAATGGCATTTAAATATCGATACTTTAAAAATTTTAATTGTTTAAAAATTTCAAACACTTTTGATTTAATGAAACCTTGTTTCTTTGTATACCGTTGTTATGGACTATTTCCATATGCAAAATGTAAAAATAGTTTGACTTTTTCCAAATTAGGATTATTATATTCTACTATTTTAATAATTATCTGTAGTATTTATTCGATCATTGTACTATATCAGTGTAATGTAGAAGTAGGCATAGAATTTGATACATTGGAAGGTCTATTACAGTTTAACTGTTACTTTATATTAGCATCTTTTGTTTGGATTTACACATATATTTCTAACAAAAATAGATTAAAACTTATAAATAATATATTAGAAATTTCATCAGACTTGTCTGAAAAGAAGCTTTATCAATTAGCTACGATTATTTACATCAAGGATGCAGTAGGATTTGTTTTTCTAATGACCCAATTTTCTTCTGTTTATTGGCAAGGTTCAGTACAATTATTAATACAAAAAATATTTGGATTGCATATAACTACAATAGTATTTTTAATGGATTTTCAATATAGTAACTATATTTTAATCTTAAAAAGCTGTTTTGAGAATATAAATCTCAATTTACTCAGATTACATGAATATTATAATGATAAAGATATTGATATACCTAAAAACAATAGATATAAATTGCAAATTCATAAAATACGACTGATAAATTTACACGATTTGCAACAAAAGTATCTTACAGTTAGCCTGGTAATTAAAGAATTAAACTCAGTTTTTTCTTTGCAAATAATCGCAACAATCCTAATGACATTTGCCGAAGTGACATTCGGTTTGTACTTTTTTGTATTACATAGTCAAGGGCGAAAGGGTATAGATCTTGACAAACAGGCTTGGCATAGTTATTTTATAGAATCTATAACTTATTATTCTTTAAAGATGGCTATAATAGTATGGATATGTCAAACAGCTAAAAATGAATCTATGAAAACTGGTATAATAGTACATGATGTCATACTTAGTAGTACTAATGAACAATTAAAAATAGAGGTATAAAGATTGAAATGTTATTTGTTAAAATTCTGTGATTATGTAATAATAAATTTTTGATTTTCAGTTAAATTTTTTTTCGCTACAATTAATGCAGTGTGAAAATCAATTTACTACTAAATGTGTAGTTATTGATGCAAAACTCATAACTTCTGTATGTTGTATTCTAATCATTGATTTTGAAAGGTAATGATTATATTTCAAAAGTAAATATTTAAACATAGTAATTTTTTAGGTAATTAGTGGAATAGCAACTTATATACTTATTCTGATACAATTTTTGAAGGCAAAAGAAAAATCGCGAAAAATGATGGAGTCTCTAGAATTATGAATTAGAAGAATATATTATAACACATTTTTCCTGGCTTAAATAGATATTTAGTTTAATAATACGAATTTAAACTAGAATAAAGATAATTAATAAAGAAAAAAATATTTTTTTTTCAAAGAATCGTAGACTCTTAAATGTCTTGAGAGCTTTGTATATCAAGCGATGTAACTCGGGAGAATGGTAATACTGCATAATAAGTATAAACACTCGTCTGACGTGTTCAGAAAATAAATCTTTTAATAATAATTATTAATGAAAAGTCTAGCTTCATTTCCGATTTTAATAATTACAGCAATAAATTATAAAAATCTAATGAATCTCTAATAAAAAACAGTATGATGATACATTAATTCTTTTAAGTGAAGAAATGTCTACTAATATATAAATTGTATATTGATTGTATTAAATTACTTTAGAAGTTTTCACATTGATTAAATGAAATTAACATCGATCAGAATAGTACACACTTGTTAATATAGTAAGTGCTAAATATTGCATTTTTTTATTTGATATTCTATGTCGTACTACGTAAGAAAGGTTAGTTCCACTATTAATTTACACAAAATTTTAAACAAAATGAATAATCTATTAGTTATTTCATAAAAAAAATTTGAGTTTACTCAAAGAATTAATGTTGTTAAATAGTTTTTAAATATTAGTTTTCATAATGTTTTCTACAAACATCAATTATAAAAAGTGGTATCTCTTTCATGCGACTGATTTTGTAAGTTTGTTGAAGCCATCGATTTTAATATGCCGCGTTCATGGTCTTTCTTCAAGCACAATTGTTAATTGTCGTATCGAGAAATCCAAAATTAGTTATTTGTATTGTACTATTATAACATTTACTTACGTTTGTTCCTCATTTATTTTCATGTACATTATAAATGCATCACCATTTATAAAAAGATTGAGTACATGGGTCTTGCAGAGTGATTGCTTTTGTGTGTTGGCAAATTTTATTATAGTAACAAACTACGTTTTTGGATCATCAATTATAATAATTTTACAAAATCTTTCTCAAGTAGCTTCTAAACTGCCAATTACAAAGTTTGCTAAAATTGCTAAATGGATGCATACGAAAGACTTAATAGTTTACTTCTTGCTATTTATACATACCCCAAAAATTTTTATTGGAAGTGCCTTTACCATATTTTCAAAAGCCACGTTATTTTACTTTAACGCATCGGTATTTTTATTGGATTTTCAATATAATAATTACGCGTTCATAATAGGAAATTGTTTTAAACACATAAATGAAGAATTAGTAGTATTGAAAAATAGCGTATTTCATGAAAAAGCTCATCTTTTAAGAAGAGTCTATCATAATCAATATAATCCTTTATTATTGGTAAAATTACGATATTTAAAGCAGTGGCATTACGAACTTAACGAAATAATCAGAAAAATAAATTCTACTTTTGGCTTGCAAATCTTAGCTACAGTAATTTTGACTTTTACCGAATTAACATTTGGATTGTATTTTTATATTATATATAATCGACAGAAAAGTTATAGAAATACGGAAAAAGAGGTTTGGTTTTTTTATTATTATACAACAATAACATATTATACTTCGAAATTGTTGTTTCTCACATTGACTTGTCAAAACGCAAATGATGAAAATTATCAAACTAGAATAATAATAAATGAAATCCTTATAAATATTGAAGATAAGCTTTTTAAAGAAGAAGTAAGATGCAATGACATAAAAATATAGGATTATTAAAGTAAAAAAATTAACTTCGAAATATTTTCTTTTTCAGCTACATTTATTTTCCTTACAACTATTGCACAACAATAATGTTTTTTTAGCGAAATGTATACGAGTAGATGCCACACTTCTTACTGCTGTATAATTTTCACTTCATATTCCAATAAAACATAAAAGAAATTATTATTTAACAAAGCATTTTTCTTTTACAGATAGGGAAAGGAATTTTCACATATCTTTTAATATTGATACAATTTTTAGTGGTCAATTAATTTCTTTAAATGATTTTAACAATATTAATTCAATTACGTATAATATTTATACATCCTTGTAACTGTTTCTCAGCGGACATTCATATATATCTTCTTGCTTATATTCAGGCGCTAATTGTTTTTATGATTGTATGGTAAGTAAAGAATATAAACTAAAAAAATTTTAAATAATTATAAATCATATATTAAATTAATTCTTTTATTTTAGATTTGATAACTAATGTTGATATCGTTTTCAAGATTTTTAATACCAACACTAAGAATTGAAAAATCTGTAGCAATAATAAAGTTTACTAACAGAAAACAATTTTTCACTGTGAGAAAAATTAAAGGAAAAATAGAGAGAAAAAAAATGCGAAAAATTACTATTTTTATTGTAATTAAAGATATGCTCGACATTTCGTAAATATTATTAGTTAAAAAACTGCAGATTTTAGCATCAAAAATAGTAAAACAAATACAATAAATATACAATGTCGAATAGGATCACTTTGTAGTGTTACAAAATTGTGGTTCGGTATAATTTATATACATTAGTAGATATTTTTATTTCTTTTACATTGATTTATGAATTATAGCTTTTTAGTAAATATATGAAAGTGTATTTGATTAAACTTTTTGAAAATTGTATAATAAAATTTATTATGTACCTTTCGTCGAAAATTAAAATATTTTTCAAAAATAACATTTAGTTATTTAATAAGTTACATGATAGTGTTTTATATAAAACATTTTCTTTTTTAGAATGGTTGTATTGAATAAATAAATCAGAGCTTCTTGTGAAAATTGCGCTATTTTTCCATTATTTAAAATTAAAATGTAAAAAAAGGCCCTACGTACCCGTTTATTTACTAGAGTATAGAGAAGGGCGTACAGTATTTACTATCAAAAAAAAAAAGCTTTTGTTTAATGGTCGTTTGCTTCCGAGCGAAACGTGGGTGAAATGTTTACAATGAGGCTAAAATCTTGCTCTTCCGAGTATCGATAACAATTTTTTGTTTGATGTGCGTAAAGATCGTTTTATTATGCGTAGTTTTTTAGAGCGTGCAGGGAGCAATAAAGGGAGTTTTACATAGTCAGAGTAAAAGTATGTGTACGTTCGTGTATGTGTTATCCATAGTATGGGGGTGTTGCATAAAAAGTTTCATTAAATTCGTCAAATATAAAATTCGAAATAGACGATACGTATTTTTTTCTTTTTTGATTAAACAAATAAAAATTTTTCTATATCCGTGACATCACAACAGCATAGTATATCTATACGCGGGTGTACTAGAGACGTTTTCGTAATTATTAATTTGCTACATTTTCGTTAATAAACATGAAATTGATAATAGAAAAAATACGTGTTGATTATTTTTCAATATTCTATCTGAACTCATGATTTATAACTAATTTTTAGCTAATTTTTAACGGGTCTAGTTATTTTTTAGCTAGAATACTTTAACATTTCTATTAGGGGAGTGAATTGAGAAATTACATAAAAAGTTACAAAAAATTATAACTTCATTTTTACCCGAGTAGAAATGATTCCACTTAATAATAGTTTTAAATTTTGCAGCAAACTTTTTTTATTATTGTTATATAAATATTTATAACAAAGAACATCGATAAATCTACAAGCGCAGGAAGAGTTACGATAAGTATAAATTGCCATTTAATAAATAAATCCAAAAATAGTAAACGTTTAACCACGGGGAAAGGAGTTTGTACAGTGTAGATACGAATATTTAATTAAGTATTATCTCATAAATCATAAATCTTTAACAAATGAAGATCTATAACAAATATGAAAAACTAATTTTGAGTACTGCAAATTTGTGACGTTCGGGTTGATTAGATTTCTTGTTCAAACACATAAAATTTGTTTTGTATTATAATTTTATTAATTTTAATAGTATTTTGAATTTTTTATAGTACTTCCTGCTTCTGTAGGTCTATTATTGTGTGGTTATATACTTTTATTTGAATGTTTATTTTGAAAAAAGTGTATTGTTCAACTAATTTATCAATATTATCTTCTTGAACAAAAAAAAAGGTAATCCTTATTGTAAAAGGATTAAATGATATAACTTTTATTTAGATTTGCGCAAGGAGAGAAATAAATTAACTCTCAACTTACATATAAGTATATATTTGTCAAATTTCATTCGTGCATCAAACCATGACGCATCGGTGCTACTTTCCTGTTACTATTGTAGTACACAAGTTCCGAGCGAATTTCGATAATCTAAAACCTTTATCAACAAGAAGCGTATCACCAGACACTCTACAAAAAAGTACCACGCTCCAAACAGCTGACAAAAACCCAGCTCGACTGCGCAAGGATAATCCGGAAACCAATCATGCGCGGTTACGTAAATCGCGCGCGCGCACGCCGACGGAGAAGGATACGCTCTTCTTTTTCGCGAAAAAAAATATGTTTTCCTCGCAGTCATTGTTTGTACAATCGATAAAAGGCATACACACACACTCCATCCCTCTCTCTCTCTCCGCGCGGCATCGGTCCAAGCTCTCGCACGTATATACGTACAAACTTACGCACGCCGCTCGACGAGAGAGCCGAGTAGAGCTATATAGCAGCAGCACGATCGGCTCTGAAGTTCCGTTGAGCGGGGCGCCTTCTACTCTCCTCAGTTGGGCGCCAACCTCAGCGCGGTGAACGTCCAGAGAGGCGCGCCACGCTGCCGCATTCTCTACCTGTGTGTATATACCTGTGCGTGCGAACAACACGACTTGGCGTGACTCGGCGTATATAGTGAGACAAGCCGGGATTCCTAGTATTTAGCGAAAGTGCGACTGGAATTTCCGTGAGGACAGTTTTAAGCAATAAAGTGCGTATAAGTGACAGCTCCGGCGCGAGCGCGAGCAGCCAGAGAACCACGTGCGCGCGAGCAGAAAACGCGCATGACGCATCAGAGGAGCAGCTGTCAAGCGCGGCGGAAGACGGATTTAAAAGAGGCCGCTTAGTTCCGCTCGGAAGTTTCCTTTGGCTGTTATCGAGCGCCGCTCCCGCTTTTACTATTGTTTACGGAAGCGCGCTGCCCAGCTGTGTCTGTGAGGTCAGAAAAGCGCGCGTTATCGCACGGGTATAGCGCAAGTATTTTCGAACTTGCGCGCGCCAGCTAGACGCGCAGTTGCTCCGGATTAGTCAGACGCAGAAGCGGAGAGAGAGAGAGAGCCGTTTTTGTGTATATACGGAGAGAGAGACGCAGTAGATACTTATAGAGTACGTGCGCTGGCGCACGTCTGTGTGTGAGGTCGTGAGAACTGTTTGCGCCGCATGTGAGCTCTGCCGAGTTTCCTGCTAAGGGGAAGGGAAAGGCGGAGAAGTGCGTGAGCGCGCGACGATTTTGTAATATGGGAAAAAAACAAGCCGATGTGACAGTGCAGCCTGGATTTTAAAGAGAGAGAGCGAGAGGCAGTTTCCTCTTTTGTGCTGCGCGCTAGCGCGATCTGATTAAGTTGTTGTTGTCGCTGCTGCGCCAAATTTTTATGTAAGTGCACGCTGCCGGCGCTTCTCGCTTAATTTTACGTAAGAGCCAAGAGCAAGCATGAATTACATCAGCGGAGATGCCGGCCACACGGAGGATCGAGCACTGCCGGCAAGCTATACCGATTTCGCTCGATTTTGTCTTATGACGGCCGATGAGACCGAGAACAGCTCCCTGCCGATTTCAACGGAACTGCCCGGATAATCTTGGTTGAAAGAGAGAAAGAGAGAGGCGGAAGTGGAGTTCAAGAGAGACAGCGGCTCTTCCTACTATTTGCGCTGGAGCGCGCGCTCTGGGACTCTTACGTGTATAGCCGTGACCGAGAGTCGATGTTATTTTTAGCCTGAACTGTCATCGCACAGGTGAGTCTAATTAGCGGCGAAGCTAGCCTAGCGGTACATGGTTCCGTGATAGCTGGCTATTGTTGTTTTTCTGTTTGTTTTTTTCCTTTTAAATGCGCAGTTGTTTGTCGATGTCGGCCGTTCGTCAAAGATCGCCGATAAAAATCGGTTAACGACTGCGCGCCCCAGATAATTGAAAAATTTATGTCGGAAGACTGCTAAATGAACTAGCTGGCGTTTTAAATTTGACGTAGAAATTGACGATAATGGTAACCGATATACGTATACGTATACACAGAGCCAGTGAGTAATTGATCATAGCTCATAAACTTTGTTTCTCCAACGGGAAGCTAACATACGTGCATCGAGCTTTATTACCCCGATAAAACCGATTTCGCACACAGAGCGCGTAACGCGCCTATACAAGTGTTTTCAAAGCCGTAGCAAATAAAAAAAGCCGTGATCGATTCGAAAAAATATTTGCCATTAATCACCCGCCGCGATCGAAACAGCGACCCGATAAGGCGGCTGCCGATCGCGATATGGAGCGAATTTCGCGAATGTCGAAATCTCCGGTGTGGTCACCGGAAATGAATTGCGCACGCGCCGAGAGTCCAGGCCACTCTCTGGCGTAGGCAGCGCACGTCGGTCAATTAAATTAACATATCACTCTGCGAACTGCATTAGAAACAAAGTCTGTCCACGCGCGCGCCTGTTTCAAAATCAGCCGCTCTTATGACGTTTAATTACGGTGTGTGTGTGTCCTCTCGGCGTTAAAAATACCGATGACGTGCCCGTCTCGCAAATTTGGCGTATAAACTAGCGCTTTAACGGTTACTCGGCGATTTTTCGGCGAAAAATATAAGAAGCGCGCGAAATCGGAGACTCGGCGCGGCCTCCAAAGCTACATACTAAATTAAACAGATTAAGACAGGCCGCGAGTGTGCCTGGATGAATGAGAGGCATTTATCTGCGCGACCGGTAACCTTGCGCGTTTTGATACGTGCCGATACGGGCTGTCGAACTCGTCGGATTCAAGATAGAGCGCCGCCGGCGCTCGAAAATATTCAAAAATATTTTTTTCAGACCACCGGCTCGCCTCGTGCCAGCTGAGATTGCCGGTTTTTCATGAATGGAGCTCGCCTTTTTTTTTCTCCCGGAGAGCGTGGATTATTAATCGGCGGAGTCCAGCGGCTCTCTTCGAGCGGGGGAAAAAGAAATAAGGAGGGCTTATCGCTCGTGGCGCGACGAGATTTATGGTTTGGGTTATCGGTCAAACCTATGCGTCTACCCGAGATGAACCCGAGACTTTCACGGACACGATCCGGTCACGTATAAAGGCGTAATTCCGGCGCTTTGATCACGTAGTTTTCTATAGCACGTGCCGATTTTTGTTTATTCAGCACACGGGAGCTTATGTCTAGACGGGATGCATTTCGCGCGGAAGCATCCTCGGTTGCTAACCGGGAAGAAACTACTGGAAATCGGCCGAAAATCGGCAAGCTCGCCGATTCCCGTTCCGCCAGCGGAGAATCGCTAATTGGATCGTGCGTCAGCTTGCATCGGTATGCAACGGTGATGCAACGTTGAGATCGGAAGGCTACCGGTCCAACTGGAAATCGCTACTCCTTTTAGTGAACCTTAACGTGGCTCCTTATGCGCAGTTATACGTACCGTACCTTTTTATTTTAGGACCGATCGATATTTCGACAAAACAGAGCCGAGCGCGTTGCCTTCATCAATTATTAGCGCTGCGTAGCGCTGGGATACATGTGTGCAGGCTGTATAGACGGTATGAAACAGTTTGTAGATTGTAATCTCGAGAAAAACAAAACGTGCGTGTTTTGTCCGGTCGGTTTTAGTCGGGAGGCTTTTTATGCGGTAGGAAAGTTGTTGTCGGACTCGTCGGGCAATCAGCGATTTAATGGAAGCCGTAGAGGAGGCCGTCAATAATTTAATGACGCCGCTCGCGCTAAAATTTTATCACCTGGGGTGAGTCAGTATTTATTTTGTGAATAGCCTTATCTAATCGAAGCCGCGTACGCTGAAAGGATATACGCGACATTGTTGAGCGCACTTGATTTTTAAGTAGTACAGCAATTTTTAACAAATTTTCTCTTATCTCTCTGCAAAATTGTAACTCTTTGATTAGACTTGTAATTGAAACGTTGCACTGGATGGGAGAATTAGTAATGAAAGATTGTCCCGGATGTACTTGAATGCACGTATTTATCTAAAATATTTTATCTTGCAATAATTTAACATCGTAAAAAACAATAATTTTCGAATAATTTTTCAAAATTAGAAAATCTAGAATATTCGAGATTAGCATTAATTACTTATTTGCGTTAACGATCTAGTTCCTAATAGCACATAATTAGGGTAAATACCGAGCGGCCGTTCTTGTTTTGACTGCGTGAGCAATCATCTCTTCACAGAGCCGACACTGCCAAAATGACCGTAAATCATTTTAAAAAGATTTAATTGGTCTTTAAATTAAATAAACGCTCGAGCTACGAAAAAAAAAAACAAAAAAAAGAACAAATAACAGCCCCAGTGTTTCTCATTACAAATAAATTCGTTTATTTAATACTTTGTTTACGTTTTATTGACCGATACCTGTTCGAGCGGGCGGCTCTCGATATTATCGGACCTGCGCGTGCATACCTTTACAATCCGGTATCACGCGAACAACAAGCAGCTGGAATTTTTCGCAAATATTTTGATTGTCGCGAGAGAGTAGCTACTCGGGGAGCAATTTGGGCTCGTTTAGGGAAACAAGGTCAGCAGCAGGTTATCTTACTCTAAAAACAACTTTCCCACAGGCGGATGTGTAGCTGAGCGATTCTCCGATTGGGAGCTGCGGATTATTATTACGGAGCTTCGCGCGCAGTGTGAAAATATGAATGCAGCGCGCCTCTCTCTTCTTGGGTTACTAAAAGAGTCGTAAGGATGCGTATTAAAATTTCGGCGAGACGTCGCTGGTAATGTTCTCACCGTATACAACCGTTCATTTTCGGGATCTTGCGGTGCTTACGACCGGATTGCCGCCGCCAATGAAAGGCCTCGCATTCTTTAAATTTGGATTACTCAATTCGCATTTTTTTCGGCGCGCGCGCGCGTTTCAATTTGGAGGAGTTTTTTATTTTTTCGGGGAGCTGTTTAATCAATGAGTTTGTTTTAAGTATGATTTGGTTAAGACTACTGAAAAAATTAAAGTGACATTTACGCATAACAGCCTCTCAGACTTTTTAAAAAACAAACAAACAAAAAAACAAATACTCTTTTGTCTAACCAAAAGCGTCAAAAAAATAATTCGATAAACACAATAAACGCGAGTTAGCTCAAACGTCTCCTCAATCCCAAACTCGGCAATCCCAGCGCGCTTTAGCTCTATAATTAGCCGAATATACGCGTGCTCTCGGCGCTTGTTTACGTGACACGGCTCTTCTCCTTCTTCGGCAGAAGAGTACACACACTCGGCTTATACGCACACCGTGCATCGAGGTCATTGCCGCGCGCACTCTCCTCTCTTCGCCTTTCCGATCCTCTCTCTCTCTCTCCCGATCCTCCCGATCTAACCCGCTCGCCTTGGGCCATCAATACATCGGCTAGCTCTCTATAAAACGATCCGCTTTGTTTTTAACCGGCCATTTCTCTCGCAGGGGAGATTCCGGCGCGCGGAGAGAGATAAATCGGAGCCGAGCACGCGACGCAATTTTTCCGCGGGCTGGGCAATAAAGCCGGGTGTCGTAACGTTGCGACGGTCACGGTCGATCGGCTGGCCCGAAGCTTTCTCTGCACTTTGTTTCGGAATAAACGGGGTATGTGGTTTGTGAGGCTGTGGGTTGGCTGGAACGGGATTGCTGGGAGAGTGGAGAGAGAAATGATGTGTGGTATAAGGTTGCTTAATACGGCGGGGATTTTTTATTGTTATGGGAAAGACGGAAATGATGACGGTAGTTAGTTTGAGTGATTGGGGTGGTTGGTTTCTGAGGTGTTTTTATTACTTTATTAAGGTGGTGCTGGGGACTTTAGATGGGGAGAGTGGTGGAGAGGGATTAGGATTGTTTGAGGAGATGGTTTTTAATGAAAGTAATAATTTTTGTAAAATATAATGGTTAGATTAGATAAATATTTTTAAATAAGTAAGTCTATTTAATACGAGTAATATGTGTATAAAGATTCTTAAAATATGAGTGACAAAAAAGTTGTTACATGAAAATACTTTTGAAGGTTGCAGCTAATTAAAGAGACGAAAGAATTTTAAGAGATATTCAGCGAATCGCTTTTAAGTACAAATTTATTGAATATTTATAAACATACAGGTAAATTGACGCATGCAAAAAAGATATTCGTGAAAAATAACAAATAAATTAGTGAATGGTTGGGAACTAAAAATAAATTAATAAATATCGCAAAAGAAAGACTTTGTTATAAAGTTTAACTGCGCATATAAATTCTTGTACGCATACTCATATCGAATCAAAACAATTTATTCTTACACCCCATTCAATAACTTACTCTCTAAAATACCTCCCCATAAATTTAAAATCCGCAAAAATAATAACAAATTTCAATAACACTCCTAATTTATCTCAAGTACTCGATCACCGCTAACGATTATTAAAACAGACTTAAATAAATAGTCCACTCGGACGTACACGAAATAAAAGCATCGAAATACACGAAAACCTCGCGAGCGTAACATATGTTACCATCCCAGAAGGCAGTCAATATTTCACAGCTGATAATACTTCTGAACAAATTACGCACGGCTAAAATCATTTGTTCCACTTTCGGTACAACTCATCGATCGTTACCAGCTGAAAAAGCTCGCAAACTCGACGGCCCCGCCCGGTCCTTTTCAAAATTGATATTTGCGCGCCTGCGGATCGAATTACGGCGCGAGCATCCCAGAAATGCGAGAAAAACAAGCGAAGAAAGGAAAGTAGTAAGCGACGGACGCAAATGTGAAGGGACACTTCGGCGCTCTCGCGCCCCGGCGAAAAAACCAGTTGGCGCTCCGTATATCGTCCGGCGATATGGTTCATGCGTTCAAGGTCCGCGCCGAGCGGCCACGCCGGTTTTATCGCGGAGACTCGTCCGCTCTATACTTATATATATAGGGTAGATGTGGGTATTGCGGATTTTTTTCAGAAATAAATAAGTTTGGTTTATTTTGTTGGGGGGAACAAGTGCAGTGGGTTGCTTTGGTCGTAATATTCTGGTGAGATTTCTTAGGAGCCGGAAAAAAGCGATATTTATGATGTAATTTGTTTTTATTTGTACTTGAATCTTGGTAATTGGACCACGTTCGAAGCGAGAAAGGGGGGTTAATGTGGTATAACAGATGTTCGTTCTAACTTGAATTGTTTGAATACACAGCAGCCCATTCTGATTAAAATTCAAGCTTATAAAAATTCTATCAAATTAATTGAGTTATTAATATTAATTTATTAAAATTTCCAAATAAAATTAAAATTTCTATGCAATAGTAAAACAATTCTCTAAATACGTTAAAATTAAAATAATCACAATACACCATCTGACTTAATAAAATTAAAATTCTACCGAGCCGAGAAACACGGCAATGATGGCCAGCATCCACCCTATAAGTCCGCGCCGAGCGCTTCTCATTCCCAGGCCCCACCTTTCTTCGTTTTGCTTTTATCGGAGAGCTGCTACCATTCACGGGACTCTCCTTTCATCTGCTTTCACGCGGCGGAGTCGCAAAAATCTTTCCGTTGATTCAACGGTGCCTCGAATTTCTCAGATGCGTTGACTTCCTTCATCATCAAAATTCACGCTCTATTTTTAGCGGAGCCCGAGTTGTATCGGAGACTTCATCGGCTCGGCAGGTTTGCGGCAATTTAGATGGATGAGTCGAACAAAAGTTTCTTGTAAACAAGAGGATTGTTAGCATTATAGTGGAATTAATAGCGTATTTTATTAGCATTATTTTAATGAAGGTTTAAGGATCCGCGTATAATTGAGAATATTTTAAAATGCGTAAAATTAAATTCGCGCTTATCAATCGCTTCATCTTCCTTAAACTCTATAATAAAAAAGGCGAATGATAGCATCGTGCAAACATGCAATTATAAAACTGACTTTTGTTTGTCTCCTTTCCATCCGAATATTAAAAAACAAAAATCAAAGCTCAAATAACAGTCTTCGACGCGGCCCGTCCATAATTTAAAACTTAACAAGAAAAAATTACCCGATATACGCTCAAGGCGTCCACACATTACAACTGCAGAAAGTCACTTTTACGAAACACAGCCGAAAACATCTCTGTTACATAAATCGCCCAATGAGTGTAATTTTTCCACCAAAACCGACTCCTTACACCTAAATAGCTTCCCATTTCCAAACAATGACTCACAGCCGCACCCAAAATTTCCTCAAAATTACACACCTCTCGCAGAAATTCCAATAACGGCGCATCCACCGTCCCCGGGGGTCGGACCGATCCACGTGACTCATTACGCAGAGAGAGAGAGCAGCCTGGAGTAACGGGGAGACTGGACGACGCCCTTTCTCCTCTCACCGGGCGCTTCTTTCTCTCCTTTTCTCGTCGCATGCACATTCGAGGGGCGCGATTCGCAGGAGTGAAAGGCAAAAAAGCCCGTCACCTGTTACCTCTGCGAAGCTCTCTGCATTTCGGTAACGAAAATAGAATCTTTATCAACGGTGCGGTTGACCCGGGTCCGAAGAATTCGATGAAATATATAGAATCGAAGAATACCACAAAGTGGGGGAGAAAGTGTGGGAGGAAGCGGAAGGAGCGTAACTCGAGACGCTTGCAGAAGCTGGTGCCGGCTTGAGTCTGTGGCGAGGCGAGCGCGAAGAGATTGCAGATAAAAGCGTTTGCTCCCAAAGTCAAAAACATGTTTATCGCTCTCTTGCCTTTCTCTCGTTGTTTTTCTTCTTTTTCCCGCTGGAGGAGAGCGGGAGAGGCCTTACTTAAACATTCTTATAAGGAGAGGAGATTACGAGCTGTGCTCTTTTCTCCCTCTCGCTCGTTTATTCGCCGCTTTTTATTGCGATTATTGTTATTTTTATTTTTACAAGGGAGAGCGGAGCGTCTGTCGCCGAGTCGACACAGTTTCGCCCTGGTTTTGAATATTTTGAAAATTTCTTTTGCTCCAGAGAAACCAGTATTTCGTTACTCCACAATGCAAGTAGTCAATGAAACCGGAGATCAATGAATGTCTTTGCCGTAATCTCGGAAAAGCGATAGTGGAAAAATTTTCAGTGTATAGTATAACGATGATTTTTTTTTCACTCTCGACTATAATTGTAAACACGTGTAATCGCATCAGTCGGCCTTTTTTTCTACGCTCACAGAGCGAGCATCATCGTCCGAGCTGAACTCGGTAAACAACACTTTGCGCTGCGAATTATCGCGATAACTTTTCCGCCTTGGCCGCTCGCGATTCTCCTGTCATTTCCTCCAATTATCTTCCGAGCGATAAACAAATTAATTCTTTTTTTTTCCGGGCAATCGAGCCCGGCGAAAGTAAACGATGCTCGAATCAAGTGAAATCGAACTATCGCAACGGCACGAATGTTGAGCCTCCAAACCGCAGGATCTCAATTTTCAGCCCAGTCATTTTTTCTCAATCCCGCCAGTAAGTATGACTCTAGCGGCGAGAATCCCGGACTTTTGTCGGTTAACAAATCGAGCCTGCGTCAGGAAAAATTCCTTTTTATCCGCGCGAGTGTAAAAATCCCCGCGAGCGCATACAGCTTTCGCAGAAGCGAGGCAATAAAGGTGAGTAATTCTCTTAGGCGCGTACCTGCGGGGGAAGCATTCCGCGAGATTTATATCAATCGCGCTTATATATACGCAAAGGCTCGGCGAGATTTGCCGGCTGGATTAAAAGAAATTAATAGTAGGCTATAGCGGCTAGCCGCTTTCCTTGCTCAAGCAGCTGGCGCACTCGAGAATGTATATTTTTCTTGGGCTTGAGAGGCAGTGTGTGTGTGTGTGTGTGCTTGCTTTTAAGAGTGTGTTGGTGTATGATGCGGGTGGCGCTGGAAAATTTGTTTTCGCGAGCGAAGAGACGGTTTCGCAATGAGCTGCAGCCCGAGCTTCTGTTTTGTTTTCGCTGCGCTGGTTACTGAGTATTTGACGCAGGTGGGCGGTGATAGATCGGTATTTAATTTTTTATGCAAACTGGGTTAGAAACGAGGAATGCTGGTTTAGTTATGATGTAAAGCTAGCTTTGAAGTGAAGGAAAATACCGCGTTATTACTTAGTATCAACTTAGTTTCTAACTGGAAATATGATTTGCAAACTGAAAGCCACTACATTTTATTCCTCGCAGCGACATTAAACCACAAACTCAAAGTAACGACAGCTACCGCTCCGTTAAACCAAACTCCACGGTCTCCTCGAATCGCGCTTTCTACCCATCAACCGCATCGAGTCCCCAGAAAACTACAGCCCCGCAAAAAGAACATTAGTCATTAGTCAAAAAATTTCTAGAGCACAAAGGCAACACCACCTTAAAGAAACACTATGCACTTCCTTGCGCCAACTCCCCCGCAACTATCAAATTAGGAGCGGCTCTTCCGTTCCGCTCGCTCGAGCCGGCGGCGTGGGTGGCGACGGCCGATCTAGCCCATCATCGCAAAGTTCCGCGCGGAACGCTCGGCCGAACAGTTACGGTATGGGTAATAATTGTGCACGCTCGACGAAATACGCTACTTTTGTTTGCGCGCTCGCGCGGTTATTTTTCCATGAGTGCATGCGAACTTGAAGCTGAAGGGTATTTATGAGCTTGCGAGTCCGGATGCAATTGGGTGGAAGAAAAAATAGTATAGAATAGTGTAAAGTTTGCTTATTAGCGTTATGAAAGAAAATAGGCAGCGCATTTGAATTTTATCACAGCGCTGTAATTTTTAGTGGCACGTTAAGTACCCAGTACAATGTTTACCGGAGATACACTCTTCCGCGTAGAAGCGCAATTGCAGACGGTAACTTGTTGCACAAGTCGATTTAAAAGTTGCATCAATTAGGCCGCTAGCTTGGCCTGATAATAATTGTCTTTGATTCACGTTTACCGTCGCGTTATTGAATACAAATTTTGCCCGAGTTATCAATTCTAATTAGAAAACAAGTCGAAGAAATCCCGATAAGCGGATCTCCGTGATGCCGGTTGTATAACCGAGCAAATATTGTATCAAGCTCTCCGCGAGTATAAAGAGACACACGGCTCAATTGGCTTTGGGGCTTCGAAGCCATTGAAAATCAATTTCTCTCAAGATCGCTTCTTACAGCGCTTTATTCGAATGTTATGAAATCGAGATTAATGCGCAGCGCGCGCAGGCAGCAGCAACAACTGCGCAGTAATTGTAAATACACTCTTTGTCTTTGCTTCTTTTGTTTCTAGCTAGCCGCGTCGATTTGGCGGCGCTACTAGCCTTTGTCATCATCACCGTTTCATTTAAGCTACTCTCTTGCAGTTTTATATTATTGTTCGCGAAATATAAAGCGTTTTCGCTTGATAAGTCAGTTAGGTTCGCCGGCGAGCTTGCGGCTATACAAAAACGGCGCGGCGAGATAAAAAAAAAAGCAACAAAAGCGTCGGGAGAAAAACAAATTGATAAATGAGTCGCAGAAACGTTATTCGAAGCGAATTTAATAAACATGTGTTTTAATGCCGCCGAGCAAATGTTTTATGAAGATAAAGGTAAGCGTTTGTATATTCGATGAAAATTAATCGGATAAAAATAGTGCCGCCAGCGCGTCGCAGACAAAATAGAGCTTCCTCGTTTCTTTCCAACATCGAGCGCGTCCTTTAATCTTTCGGCAAAATCTCTCTAACACTCTATTAATAACCTCCCGTTTCTTTCGCATATTGTACTCCTCGCGAATTCGCTCTCTTTTTTTTCAGCTACTTCCCCGACTAGAAGCTAAGCTTCACGGCTAATTAAGCCGATCGCGCGAGGAAGCGGATACAGAATACTGCGAGGATGTTTTGCAACGTCCCGACTTTGCTATCTGCGATTCGTTGTTCTGCTTTTATATATATAAGAGCGGCGTCCGTAATAAATGCGAGAGAAGCCTCGGATCAAAAACGATTTTGCCGGAAAGTTATAAGATTGCTTTTTGGTATTTTATCGGGCCCGGTGCGATAAACGAGTTTATTTTTGAGATTCCGCCCACGCGTGTATTTTACAGAGAGTTCGTAAAAATAAACAGCCGGCAAGCTGCGCCGTCGCTAATTTACACTTGAAAGAAGTGTCTCGGAAATTATGTAAGACCGCGGGGGACCGAGAGCTCGAATACGCGACTTTTTGTATAATACAGTTTTTTTAAAATGAAAGTTTTTTTCGAGTGTGAACGCAGTGTATATTTAAGATTACGTGAAATTCATTAGCCGAATAACGGAATTAATTTGCATTATTCCTTTATTTTTGAGAGTGATTATTGAAGAAAGTGATTGAATCGTCAGCTGCCAAGCCGTGAGAAAATCGGAGAAAACAATTTTCGAAAGGACGAGCGCCGATGACTGAAAACTGCGATCCCTTTCACCCGCCGCACTAATTCCGTCTCGCTCTTTCAAACTTTCTCAAAAGACGGCTAAGCCGAATGGTACGTGTAAAAAAAATTCATCCGACCGCTCAAGCGCACTCGATTGTAAACAGAATATTTTCACCTTGTAATGGACTTTCGATAAAGCACGTACGAAAGCATGCGCCTATACTCGAAAACAACACGAGAATGACGTAGATTTCGAAAAAGTTTAACGACCGGAAAGCAGTACATTAACGCATGGAAAAAATCGTTCGCTCAATGTCAACGCAAACCGACGAAAAATAACGCACCGGCACGCAAGCTCCAAAAAAGCTCGATATCCATTAGCCTTAAAAAAAAGACCCTTCCGACAAGCTTTATTAAGCGGTGAACGCAGGGCAATTGAATTAGCATTGGATCTACGATTGACGGCCGATTAAACGCACGGTGACTTATTTGCGTCGCTCTCGCACCTATATATCGCCGCGTTCTTGGGACAAGGTTGTCTGGTCGATGAGCCCGTGTGCTTGCACCTTTTGTTCTTTCTATCTTTCGATTTTATATGTATACGCATCTAAGAGTGGACGACGTCAATCGATCTTTGGATAGCGATCTTTTAGACGAGATGCATAAATATAAGCGCTCGCAGCGGGGAGAAATTTTTCGACTTTTTCGGAGCGAGCTCGACCCCACGCGAGATAAGATTGCGATAAAGTCGGTATTATTGCGCGTTGTTTTCTTTTTTGGAACGTCCTTCTTTATTGAACTGATTTCGTTTTTAGAGAGAGGAAAAAATTACGGTGTTTGTGAGCGCGGGGGGGGGGGATTAAATATTGCACTTTAATTATATTTAGATACGGCGCCGGAACGGCCCAAGTCGATTACGTTATATTAGTATTTCGCTGACTGATTACCTAGTTGGGTTTGAAATATTTTTGCTCGGGGTCTTTTTAATTACTGAATAGAGATGTAGGTGAAATAAAAGTCACATTTTTTTTTTAGATAAGACAGCTGCTTTGATTTCTAAACATACTTAAAATCGTATTTTTTGATTGAGTTATCTTAAAGGAAAAAATTGATAAATGTCATGAAGTTTTTATTCCTTTGCGTTGAGAGTTCGACGATCTCTGTTATTAAGTCTGCTGCGCTTGAATAAAAGAAAAGCCATTTTTTAACGAACATAAGTTTTGAATTCAAGAATATCATAAATGTTGTAGGCAGTACATTATCATTAGAATACAATTATTGATACGATCATTCTTACTTTGTTATTAATTTATTTTTAGAATAATAATTTTTTTAATGATACCAAAGAAAGGAACTGAAAATAAAATTTTTTGAAAAAGCAGCCTGTAATTTTAATGGCAGATATTATTTTGTATATATTGCCGTTTTTAAATGATAATATAATAATTTAGCTAATTCAAGCACGATATTTTTTGAATTCGAAAAATGTATGTTAATACTTGCGTATCTTATTTTTAGCCCATGTGTTTTTAATAATCAAAATAAAAAAAAATTTTAAGAGTGACATTCAAGAAATTGAATTTAAATTTTGTGCATTTAAAATAATTTAATGAAAATCTGCAAGTTTTCTTATCAGAGAAAATATTATTTCAATTTACCGAATTAATTTTTATTTAACAGTTTTTGGATTTTCTTATGGTTTCCCGTAAATATGTTTATTTTAATTTTAAATACTCCCTTAAATCACATTTTTTTCAAAATATTTAAATTACATTTAAAAAAGCCTAAGTGCCAATAAAGTGGCGGCGATTTATTTTATGCGAAAAAATATGGAACAATTAAGTGAAGAGAAAAGATTTTTCTTAAATATATTCTCAACTTAAATATAATTTAAATGTTTACGAAATTCCTTCTCAGCTGAGACGGCAGGATGTACTTTTTCTTTATTTTGGTATCTGTTAAGTCCGAAGGTTACGGCAATATAACCTGTTTGCTTGTTTTCATGATATTTCTTATGCTTATGGAGTAAAATTAAAATTGGAATATCTTAGTCGCTTCCCAAGAGAAAAAGTCAACAATAAGTCTTCATTTTCCTCAATAAACAGCTTTCTTCTGTCAGCAACGCTATAAATAATACAAAACTCACCTTAAAAAAAATTTCCGTTTAACAATCGCCACTTTCAGCTTAGTAAACTTTGAAAAACACACCAAGCCCGAAGTAAGCCAAAGCGAACCTCGTCAACAATACCTAACCTCCCGCATTCACAAAACCGCTTTTAATAAATTCAGCTCAATTCGAGTATCACCTTGGCTATATAGACCCGCTCGGAATTTCAAATCGGGCTTAATTTTCATAAAGGCGGCCTACAACTCGCCGGTGCGCGCGCCTCATTCAAGAAGCCGATATTGTTTATAACGACGAGAGAGCGAAACGAGGAAAAAAGGAGAGGAGAAATCGAGTGCGCCTCGTATACACACACAAGAAGCGCCTCTCTCTCTAACTATAGACGCCAGCGTCTCCCGCTCTCCTCTATAATTAGAGATCGGCCCGAGATTGCCCTACGCGCGAATGAATGAAGATTACCCGGAATCCGGATCGCCGCGTGCTATTCCCGGTGAGCGCGCATATATACCTCCGAGGCACCTGATGCTTCTGCTAACCTCTCCGCGTTATTAGTCTTCTCCTTTTTTTCCTGGATGCCCCAAAGAGAGAGGTTTCGGCCGATACGTAGGAGAAAGCTAGCCGATCGATCGGTTCTGACGTTGTTGGGATACTACCACGGCCGTGAAGGAGCGATGTGCCAGCCGGAAGGAGCTCATTGAAAATTATATTGTCGGCCGTACTTACGTTCGTGGTGTTGGGCAAGGTCCTGCTGGACGAGTTTTTTTTTTCATGGACAAACGAGTGTTTTCACTTTTGGCGTCACGGCGGCTCGCTGTTACGCTGTAGAGCTGCATTCCGCGGTGACTAGGCGGGATTTCGCTCGGACAATGCAAACCTTATGTTTCGCGGACGCGAAACTAATCGCGCACGGCGACAGAAGTAACTGTGCGCGGTGTACTATGTTTTTCTTCAATTATTTACATTTAAATGTACCCTGTGACGCGCTTGGATACCGAGAGTGAAGCGAAGACGGTGCGTTTATTAACATAATCTGACGTCATTTTGTATGTTAATTTTAAAAACAAGCTGAGTTTGGTATTGGAAGTATTGGAAGTATTATTAATGTTTGTTGAATAAATAAATGAGTAAATAAATATTTAGCAAATTTGTAGCATTGAAGAAAATATTATTTTGCACTCCATTATCGTTAAAGATTGGTAGTTTCTGTTTTTTAAATGGTAATTTTACGATTTCTTCGAATGCAAATGAAATCTAACGTATAAGGCTAATGATACATAATTATTACGGGAAAACCAAATCGCGAAGAATGTGTTTTTCAAAATCTCGCGTCTATCTTCTATTCCGTATTTAAACCATTACTCATCAATTCCCCTAAAACGATATTAAAATGAATTTCTCCTCAATAATGTTTATTACACTCCAATTCCTGTAGACAAAGATTCAATTCCGTCTCGGCCTCCAGCAAAGCTGAAACCTGATCCGACGAAACAGAGCTGTATTACCTTGAAAAACATGCGACATATAAATTATACACTCAATCAGGTGTCATTTACCCGGGTCTCGATCACATCCCCACCCTCGCAAACAAATCAACTTCTTACACGAGTCGCGCGTGGCCTTTAAAAAAGAAAGACGCTAGTGAGAACCGAAAAGGAAATAGAAGAAGAACGAGAGAGTAGGTAGTATAGCTCACGTGACGCAGCGCAGCGGCGCATAGGTGTGACGCGCAGCACGACGCAAATCAGCTCGAGTTTCGCGCTGTGTCTTACACACACCGCCCATTATTCTATTATTAAAATGTACGCTCGAGCGTGGGGCATCGCTCGCTAGTTATTCGCCAACGCGGAAAAACTCGCCGCGGCAGATGTATAAAAGGAACGCGCAGAAAGCTTTTCGCGTGACGCGCCGACGTCACGGATGCGAGTGCGCCGCGCGCGCGCGTGGACTTGTTATTAAGGATAACGAGGTGGTTGGCTGGCGGTCGTCAAATTGCGTCGTTGAATTTGCGAGCTCGGTTCTGAGAGCGATGTTGAGAGGTCGAGGAACGCGTGCTAAAATAATGTTTGTGTGACTCGGAAAGGTGAGAACGAAGTTAAAATATCGCTGTTTAAAGTGACGCTCGAAATTTGCTTCTTTAATGATTCCGTAACTTTGTTTGAACGGAGAAATTAGCATTGACGATATGACTGACGAGGAAATCAGTGGAAAAATGATGTGAGATTTTGCGTGTGCCGATGGTTACAAAAAATTACATTCTCTTTTGCAAAATTGGTCGCTTTATGATACTTAGTAATCAAGTGTAGATAAGATATGATGAAACGATAATATCTTTGAAAAGCGATAATTCAGGTTTTATACGTTTTGTCAACTACAAACTTGTTTTGCATTATGCACAAAGCAATAAAATTCACATAATCGTCATCTCGACTCTGCCGTCTGCTTCGAGCCTTCTTAATATCTGATTAAAATCTTACAAAGAATACATGTCGAAACCAATTACCTTCAAACAATTTCCATTAAACGAAAGCACTGAATTTTTTCAGCTACTCTATTTACGGACGCAATTTCTTCGCTAAAGTACTTTTTGTCCGACTATACACCTGCAAAACTGGAACAACAAGGAAAAAAGTTTCTCTCACTTTTTATAGAGAGAAAGGCGGGAAGAACCGCGCGCTCACAGTAAACAAGACATTTATGTTCTTAACAACGCCATAAATTAATTTATCGTGCGCCCGTACTGAAAAAACCTGCGGGCTTAGCATAAGTTTATAAAACCGATATATTTCCTCATTGTTTTATTGATTGTTAATCGGAGGAAAGACTGTCTACCTCTGCATGGGCGGTGGTTCCTCGCTCGCGTATCGCGCGTGCACTCGTTTAAGTATACACAAGTTCGCGCAAACAGCCGTGACGTCAAGATAAGCCGCGCGCACTCCTGCTGTTTTTTATTGTAGTTGTATTGTACGTGCAGCGAAAAAGTGATTTCGCCTTATTTTTTTTTTCTCTTCAAAAGTGAAAAGAACCCAGATTACGTTGCTAACGCACAGGTGAAATTCATGACGTCTTAATTAGAGACTCGGTGGATCGCTTAACTTAAACAGCTCGCGTGAGTCTCTTCACCGCGAGATTAACTCTTCCAAAATTTCTTCCCTACACGTCAATATTTAAGCCCGTTAAATACGGAATTTCGCGAGTCGTTAAGCCGATCAATCGCCGGGAGAGGAGCGAGCTATGCAGGCGCGACCTCGCGCTTATAACGGTAATGGGGAAATTTTTTTCTCCCCCCCCCCCCCCCCCCCC